>WBNM01046173.1:0-10694 GCA_013399055.1 Ramphastos sulfuratus
GAAAGGAAAAGCTTAGGGAAAAGGTCCAGGTCATAATAAAAAGAAGAAAAGAAAGGAAAAGCTTAGGGAAAAGGTCCAGGTCATAATAAAAAGAAGAAAAGAAAGGAAAAGCTTAGGGAAAAGATCCAGGTCATGAGGATGGTATTTCCAAATTTTTTAGAGCTGCAATGCAACATTCCCAAGCTGAGAAAAACGTGCTCCCTGCCCTCACAGCAACCCCACCACAGAGATGCCAGTGGCCGTCTATCTCCTCTTCCAGTTCTTCGTGTCTCACACGTTCAAGCCCAGAGCCTGACTCCTGCAAGCAGGCGCCAAGCTTCCCGCATGCCTGCAGGAAGGCTGGCAGAGCTGAAGCCACTGCTTACACAACACATCCCTATGAGCATTAGCAAAAGTGTCTGGTTTAATAGTTTCGTTTATTTTCACCTATTGGTACTTCTTTTAAACACAAAACAACCCCCCTTCTCTTGCAGCAGGTCACACAAAGAGCCCCATCGCTTTCCCTTTTCTTTGCTGGCCCGGATCCTGGTCCCAGTGCCAGTGCTGGCGAGATGCCTGTTGCTCTCAGTGGGAGAAGGATCAGGCCCAGTCCTGCAGATGTTACTCATGCAAGTACTCTGCTCCACCCTTCATTTCTCACATCGTTCCATGCTCTACTGCGTAAAACAAAGGGACAAACTGGAAGGACAGGCATGCAGGACTGGCTGCTTCTGCCTTCTCACCTTCATTATATGCTGCCCCTCAAAGTTCTTCCATCACCATTTGGTCAGGGACTTATAATACGCAGCATCAACAGCCAAGTCTCGGCCATGGTGAAGACAGATCTTACTGGGAGCCATGCACTGTCATTTTTGTTTGTCAAGGACCATGGCTCTTCTGGCCTATGGGAAAGTCAAAAGTCAACAAAGCCACCTCAAGTACTGCAGCATTTGCTCTTTTTCTTAAAGTACCAGTGCCTGGAGTCATGTTTCCTCTTGAGAAACTTGGCTTTCATTTAAAAACTAACCCTTCTGGGTTTCCATAATTGCAGAGGATAGGCTGAAAATCTGGCTTCAGAGTTTCCCAAGAGGAAATAAAAAGCCAGTAAACAAATAAAAAGAACTGGAAGCTTTTCTTGGTTTGATGTCATTTGTTGATTTTTCTTAACATCACTATTTTAAGCAATTCTCTCTCTTTTTATTTTTTAAAGTCTCGGCAAATTATTTTTTAATGTTTCAGAAAGGCATTTTGCTCCGAGCTAAATCCTGATTCAGACTGCCATGACTGAAGATTTAAAAAAAAAAAGTTTCTTCACTTGTTTCTCAGCATTATTCAACGTTCATTAATTATAATTTTATATCTCTTCTTTTATAGCAACAATTTAAAGCTCTTTATTGGATTAGAGACAAACTTGGGAAACAAAGTCTGTTCCCCATCTAGAAAACCCTCAAGGCAACTTGGATCTCATTTTATGCTTATGAAGCTGGTGTAGGAATTGTAAATATGTACCTATGAGACACCCTAGATCAGGCAAGAAAAGCTGACTGCTGCCCCTTTGCAATTGGACAATTCACAAATAAGAATGTAATTGGGCTTTAGCTGCTGACCTGTGTAATGTGCCCTATTTCAGTATTTCCAACTCAAATCAAACGATGCTCATTAGGAAAATGTTCAGCTTGCATTATTTCAATACTCAAAACTCCTCTTCCCTAAGCAGAACTGAAATGGAAAACAGGGATGCATGTTATTTATTTATATCTATCTATCTGTCTATCTACACACAAACCCACCTTTTTTTTTTTTTTTTTTTTTTTTTTTTTTTTCCTTCCCCCCCCCCCCTCCAGAAAGCTGATAACNCATTAAATCACACTTTCTGCCTTTGGGAGTGCAAAATATGCAGCTTGTATATCTGCAGATGTTTAAGGAGAAAGCCTGATAATATTTAAGGAGAGAACTGTGTTTGCTTAATGCCTACATATTTCATGCACGTGGGTGCAAGAGCGTGTTAGTCGTAGCCCTCACTTCGCATCATTGATTAGGAAATAACAAAAAAAAAGAGAGAGAACAGAAGGAGACTTTCAGTGCAGCTGGGTCAGCTCATACCATGGGACTTGTATCTGGCACTGGGGTGGCCCAGCTGCACAAAGTTATCCTATGCCAATGTCACGACCCAGCTACTATAAGTGAACTCTATTGCGCAATGGTGGCGATCTCTAGCAACAGGCTGTCTGGGCTGGAAATACACAGCCCTGTCTTGTCCCTGGCCACCTGGAACCATGCCTGGCTGACAAAAGTTCCTGCTCACTGCCTGGCACTGACTAAGGCATGGATGCATCGCAGAATTTATGACCCTCCACGCTTTGGCTGCTTACAATAACCTTCCTCATAAAGCAGCATGAGACAGGCTGGGCTGTCGGTGCCGGGCTCACCAGGGTGGAAATGCTTCTCCCATCCCCTGAAAGAAACCTCATGTGTTTGCCTCTGCATACTCAGGCCCCACAGCCATCCTTCTCCATGATCTGCCATCGTAAAACAAGCTGCTTACAGACAATCACTCACAGGGAGCTCGTTCATGTGATTTGTTTTACAGGGGATTCGAGCCTAGGCTCTCTAAAACAAACCCACAAAGGTCTCTGGATAGGCCTCTAACAAATTATATCACCACACCAAAACAAAAATGCCATCACTTAGTTTTTTTTTTTTTGGTGTCAGAAGTGAGGGGCAGGAGGCTGCAGAACAGATTTTCAGCAGGAAGGAATTAAAGAACCAAAAAGAAAGCTTAAGGTACCACCACTGGCACAAAAATGATAAGATGTTGCAAACAGGATGCCTCAGCTCGGGAAAAAGATGGGACAAGATAAAAAGTTCTAGGAGGACACAGTGCTATCAGGACTGACTCCAAGTAAAACATTCTCATGTCATAAAGCATGGACTTTTACTTGGGATTTTAACAAAGACCAAATAAAACAGAATGAGGGATTCAGAAACTGGGCATTATCAAATCTTTTCTTGTCAACTCTCTCCTCCAAGGACTTCAGGTCTAATTTAAGCACAAAAGACATCTGAGGCATTAAGGCTGTTTCTCGATGGTGAAATTGTAATTTGGGAGCAAAACAAAGACAATTGATTTGTCTGGAAAATAACTGCTCCCTGTTAAAATGACAGCAAAAAGTATTTGTTTGGGATACACACACACCCAGAAGACTGATGTGTTTATAGTACAAAAAAACCCCAACACATTGGTCCATGGTGAGAAGTCAGGAATTGTGGACTGACCTCACTGTGACTGCACAAGCAGCATTTTTCCCAAAGACAGACTTCAAAGAATTTTCAGATTTTTGTTTTGCCTTTTTTGTTGTTGTTACAATAGTTTATTATAATTCAGGAAGATCCAAAGAATCTTTTCCTAGTTTGTTCTTGAATTTCAAACTTAACAAGGTCAGGAAGAAAAAAAAAAAATCTGTCATTTTTTCCATTCCCACAGTGGACTTTTTTCATGGGTTGCCTGGAAAATGCTCACGTTTAACCAAATGTAGACTTTCAACCAAACATTCCCTAGGATTAACCTTAGTCTTTACAACATCACAGAGAAAATTTTGCAGTGAGTACAAATCCTTCCTCCTCTAACCTGCTTAGCCCTCAGTATGTTCAAGCAATAGCAGTCTGGAGGACTGAAGGTTTTGCAGTGCTGTGCAGTTCTGCAGAAACCAGCAAAAAGCCTCAACCTAACACATGGTAAAACCCTTCAAATCCTCCTCCCTTTCTCCTTTTCTCCCTTTACATGCCCATATTTCAGATAATCCTCATTTTTCTTTGCAGAGAAAGCTGAGAGTGTGTTCTCCCATACTTCCACATCTTTCAGAAGTTTTTTCTTTGCTGCTTTAGATGCTTCTCTGAGAATATGGATATAACTAAGGATAGGGGAATTCTTCACATCAGCATGGAAAATTAGACTCCAATTCTTATTTCTCCCACAGTAGAAGTCAATGAAAATCTCAGTGAAAACAAAGGAGTTATTCTGGTGGAAACTTCAGAAAGAAAAAAAAAATAACCAGGCTATGGCCTCACTACAGAAATAGATCAGCGATGTATGTTTAGGCAGTAGCATTTTTCAACCATGAGCACTCAGCTTGAATATCTCACAAATTCCTTAAGATTTTGATGCCTTTTCTTGGGACTAGCTCTTCATTGTATTTAATGACCCCTTAAAACAGGGAAGAGAAAATGGCTATACCACCTGCTAGCATGGCTGTAAGCTAGATAGGTAAACTTGGTCACAAAAATGACACTGGAAACTTCCATGACATATAGTGGGATAGTGAACATGTGCTTGGACACACAGAGGGGAAAAAAACCCAAAGCCAACCTGTTCAAAGACAAATTCCTATCTTCCCCTTTACAGTCCTCCTCACGCCCCAACCAGAAAATGTGATTTACCAGAAGGAGCTCACAATGCTGCTCTGGCTGAGAAAGTACACTGAGAACTTCACAGTCAGCCCAAAATAGCCTGAAAAGAGGAAATGGGTGGGGGTGAGGTTCTTTCTTCTCCTCACAAAGGACTTCACCAGCCGATATAGATCAAGTAAAAACAGTCCTGACATGCGGAGCGGCACTCGGTGACAGTCCTCCCCTCTTTTCCCAGTCTGATCTATTTTAAGATCACATCACAGGAAACTTGGCAGCTACACGTTTCCGAAAGTTGCCCCTGCCACTTCCACAAGTTCAAATCGTTTGTAAAGGCACAGCTCGCAGCACAGAAAATTGTGTGGGGACAGCAAAGGCACTGCCGGGCTGCCAAGGGCAAGGCCTTCAAAGGAAGAAGACAGCTATTGGTAATTAAACGGAGCTGAAACCAAGCTGACTTCCCAGGACTGAACTGCTGTTTAGCAAAGCAATTCAACATTTACATGAGCCACCCAAGTGCCATGTCTGGAATATTGCTTCCAGTTCTGGGCTCCCCAATTCAACAGGGACAGGGATATACTTGAGAGAGTCCAAGGGAGGGCTATAAGGATGATTGAGGGACTGGAGCACTGCCTGATGAGGAAAGGCTGAGAGCCCTGGGGCTGGTTAGTCAGGAGAGAAGACGACTGATATTATACATTAATAAATGTATATAAATATCTGAGGGCTAGGTGTCAAAAAGAAAGGGACAGGGACAGCCTCACCTGCACCCTGTGATAGGACAAGGGGCAATAGATGTGAACTACAGCACAGGAAGTTCCAACTCAGTATGAAGAAGAATTTCTTTACTACAAGGGTCACGAAGCACTGGAACAGACTTCCCAGGGAAGTTGTGGAGCCTCCTCTGGAAACTTTCAATCCCTGTCTGGATGCGTTCCTGTGCGACTGCACTGGATTCTCTGGTCCTGCTCTGGCAGGGGGGCTGGACTTGATGATCTATGGAGGTCCCTTCCAACCCCTAACATCCTGTGATCCTGTGATGCTGTGTGCTGGACACCATGTGCTGCCTGAAAGAAAGAATTTCTCCACATCACGATACTCAGTTGTGTGAGATCTATTTTCATGACTTGTCATGGACCTTCTTCACATTTAAAAAAAAAACAAAACAAACAAAACCTCTGTTAATTACAGACTAAAAAGAACATGTATGTGTGTAAAGTACAAATTTTAAAAGCATATATATGTATATATGTGTGTATTACATAGGCAGACACAGAATCAGGAACAAAACCCAATATGGCTGTGGCACATGAACCTCAATCCTGATTCCCATTAAGCATGGAATAGGAGAAATGTTAATGGCATGGTCTGATTAGAGAAATTAATGGTAATTAAAATGCTAACAGACATGAAAAAGCACATAAACATTGCTAATGCCTTCACCTTGCATTATAAAATTATCCATATGTACAAAAGCAGCAATGGGAGATGAAGCAGGAGCTTTCTGAAACTAGGGAAATGAAACAGTAATTACAAGTGAGAAAAATTATTTTAAAACTCCATGTTGTTATTATTTCATACCCATCCTTTACAAGCGCCAAAGCTTCACAGTGCCCATTGCTCAGAGAACAAAGTTTCTGAGTAACCTGAGCTCAAAAACAAAGCTGAAAAAAATATTCTGCAGGGGAAAACTGCAGTGGATTAAAACAGCCAAACAGATACTTATCTTCCTTTCTAGAAGTAATTTATTTCTGGGTATGGGAAGAGCATTCTCATCCCCAGAAGGCAGATTTTGTGGTACCTGTAAACTTAAAATACAGGTCCTCAAGTTCAGTCTGTACGCTACTGTGATTATTGGAACGTCATAAATCTTGAGTGGCAATCTAAAGCTATTTAAACCCCTCTGATTAATATTGTCTATGAAGAAAGAGGTGCAAGCCCTTGCCACTTTATGATGTGCAAAACTACACAGAGGCACTCAGAGCATTTCGTGTGGCTGGTGCTTCGTGTCTTAGTGACAACTGCTTCAAAAGGAAGGCCACCAGAGGAAAGCTGTGTTAGATCTCTTCCTGCAGAGCTCACTCGGGGCTACCATGCCCCCTCACACTAGAGCTTTCTGTTCAGGCTCCACACACAGTTAGACAGATTAGCTTAAATTGCTGTAAATAACTCCTACTTGCTATTCCTGAGCCATTTATTCCAGGCTGCTCTATATTCTTAAACTGTACCTGAGTCACCTTCATGTGTTATCCTCGGCACTTTGGGAAACTCAGGGTTTAGTAAACAGGTTAAGCAAATGAAAAGATTACTCAGTACTGTGCTTCTGATGGATGCAAGATGAGATTACACTGAAAGCAAGGATATTAACAAAATTAAGAAACAATGGTTTCCAGAATCTTGGCACTAATCTAAACAACGTGTACCACACACAACAACAACAAAAAAAACCCAAAAACAACCTCCCCCAGATTTTGTGCTTGAGCCTGGTATTGAAGACCATTACTGACACTACAAGGTTTTGTAGTTGTTCCATAGAACATGGACATTCTGAGTTCTGTGTAAGTGAACGCAAAGAAATTGGAAAGAACAGAGATTAAGGGGGTAACTAGTTCATAATACTAGTTATGGAAGACAGGATAGCACAGCACACTTACATTTACCCCTCACCCTGTTTTAATGTGTATCTCTACAGCAAACAGCATGAAATTCAATATACTTAAACACTGTTCACCACACAAAAGAAGAACTAAGGCAAGTTAATGCAAGCTCAATTAAGAATGAACACTGACATTTAAGAAAGCCTCAAGATTACACTTCTTCATTCATTTTGTGGGTTGCCTCCCCTCAAACCAGCATGCTAATGACACGAGGGCATGACAAGCCATCAGCAGTTTGAACTCAAAGCTTACCAGGGACAAAAATGTTAGGTGGGAAGCAACATGATCCAACCAGTATGGCAATGGATAGAAGATCTACAGAGGCTTGGAAGCAATCCAGTCTCTTCCATTTCTCTGCACCTCTGCTGAAAATCAGTCCAAACCTCACGGCTCCGTTTTCCACTGGTGATGAGATAGGCCATGATCATTATTTCTCTGTAAAAGCACTCTACAGACAAATTTTTAAATAGTCTGTTCAAGAACTTCTTATTCTTATTCCTAAAAATAATTCCTCATGAGTTGACTTTACAGTCTTAGTTTCTCTATATTATACAATCCTTCAGCACGAATGTGTTCAGGGTCTTTAAGCAACATCACCATCTCAGTGTTAGAGGCACTGTCCATCATCTCAATTCATTAACAAATCAGTATCCTTAGCAATGAGAAGGAGAAAGAGTAACAATGAACATATTCTGGACACAGATCTGATCAGGCAGAAGAGAAACTGGCTGAGTTTTAAGACCAAAGAACTGCAAACCAAATGAAAATGTCTGCTGCCAGTATCCCCAGTAACCCAGGCCTCTAACGGTTTTCTGATGCAGTTCTTCAGCTGTGAGCTAAGGTGACTATTACAATAACTCTTTGCATACACAGAAACCACATGGCCACCAGCAGAGCTGAAAAAGTTTTTCCAATTCAGTGGCAACAAAGTTAACCCCCACATGGGTGTCGCTGCATGTAGCAGCGCGGCGCCTACAAGTCCCTGCAGTGCCACACTCAGCCCACGTACATCGTACAACTGTAACTAATTAATCACAGAATCACAGAATGTTAGAGGTTGGAAGTGAACTCTAAAGATCATCAAGTCCAACCCCCCTGACAAAGCAGCATCACCTAGGTCACACAGGAATGCATCTAGATGGGTCTTTTGAAGTTTCCAGAGAAGACTCTACAGCCTCTTTGGGCAGCCTGCTCAGGACTCTGTCACTCTCATAGCAAAGAAGTTTCTCCTCAAGCTGAGGTGGAACTTCCTATGTTACAGTTTGTATACACTGCCCCTTGTCCTATTACAAGACACCACTGAAAAGAAACTGGCCCCTTCTTGACCTGCACCCTTCAGGTATCCATAAAGATTAATAAAATCTCCTCCCAGGCTACTTTTCTCCAGAAGTGTCAGCAGATATAAAAGGTAAAAGGTAAGTACAGAAACAGGCACAGTGAGATATATCCACTGCCCTGAGTGCCAGCTGAAGGCAATCGGCAGAGCCAAGGAGAAAACCTGAGGCTGTGCCTGCATGGTTGTAAAGTCCTGACTTCTTGAATCACAGAAACGTTCAGGTTGGAAAAACTCTCAGGATCACCAAGTCCAACCAAAATCCCTACTTTACAAGGTTCACCCTAAACCATATCCCCAAGCACCACATCCAAACAACTTTTAAGCACATCCAGGGTTGGGGACTCAACCACCTCTCTGGGCAGCCCATTCCCATTCCAGATCACTCTTCTTCAGAGAAGCTGTAAGCATGCTGTACCTTTCCTATCACAGCAAGGATGACTGCCTTGCCTTCAACACAACTCGTTCCTTGTTTGTCCTTTTTCCCAAGCCATGCAGAATGCTGTAACATCTTCCCAGCTACCTGGACTGCCATCTCATTTGAAAAGATTCACTGTGATTGCATTTTCATAAGTTCTCAGCATCCAGAAATGTTGAGCCTTATAGAGCTCAGCACTTCGCATCTCCTGAACATGTAATGATATAGCTGCAAACCTGCCTTGTTAAAAAATCTAACCTCAGTAACCTCTCTGGAGGTTACACCAACACAAATAATCAGAAGAAGTTAAAAGCTGTTGAAGTTCTCCTCCTCCCATTAAAAAAACCTAAATGCCCTCCCCCCCCCAAAAAAAAAAAATCCAAACAAAACAGGCTTAAAATATTGTTCTAGTTTTAAATAACAGCTAGAATTGAAACCTCAAACCCTAAATCTCTCTTGGAACATAGACAAGTGTGCCTTCACAGTTCATGCTAGTGAAGTTCTTCCAGGAATGTCATCAACATTTGCTGTGTCTCTAAGCTCAGAGCCATGTATCCTATCAGTCCAGTGGCCACACATCTATCTTTCTTTTTTTTTAAATAACCATTTTTTAATGGCATGAGGCTGCTTTTCAAAGATGCTCATCACACTGTTTCCTGTTGACTACTCAGGAAACAGGGGATCCTCATCATCTCTGAAAACTAGGCCATAGATGACTGTAGAACTGCGCTGACACTTACTGAGATGCCACCTTCTGCAAGGTTACAAAAAGTCAGAGTCTTTCAAAACCAAACAATAGATCAAGGAAAAAACAGCTCACAATGTTAAATTGTGAGATACTCTGTCTAGACAAAAACATTAAAAGAGAAAAAAATTCTAAAAATCTGGCTAATTTTAATATATTAGGAGCCACATTTTAGAAGGTAGCCTATTTTCCAATGGAGATGACTCTCAACGAGGTGAAGGATCTGTTTTGCATCTGGGAAAGGTTTATCAAGAAGAAAATAGCTACTGTGATAAAAGACAAGGAATGAAGCATTTGTTCCACCACCTCGGCCTTGGCACGTGTTGGCAGAAGCTGCAGAGGTGGTTGCTATCCAGGGAGGAGCATCTGGGGCACCATCAAGAGAAGGAGGCAGGCAGGTCCTGGAGGACACCTGCATGAGGAAGCTCATCTATGGGAAGGGATGAGAAGGTGTCACAGGCAACCTCGTGAGCAGGAACACATCTCTTTGAGTAAGGACTGAAATAGTGTAATACAAGGAGCAAAGAAGAAAATCTGGCAAGCTAGGATAGATACCACCAGCATTTTCCACAGGTGATGTGAGTTCACTCTTCTTTAGCCTCCTCTGTTTGGATTACAGGATGTTAGTCTCACACAGAAAGCAGTGGGGCTCAGCTGCTGGGGACTTTCATTACTTTATCCCATCACATTACAGAGACAGCAGAGAAGGAAAGACGTAGGCTTAAGCAGCTTCAGAGAGCTGTTGGAAGGTTTCAGTACAGGAAGGCAGAGAAAGGGACTAATCAACACATTATGAAATACCTACATTTTAATCAAATTATAATTGTTTTATTTATTAAACCATTATAACATCACACAATCATTTAAGTTGAAAAAGCCCTTCAAAATCATCAAGCACTGCCAGGTCTCCACTAAATTATGTCCCTTGGCACCACATTGATACACCTTTAAATACTTACAGGGATGCTGACTCCACCACTGCCCTTGGACTCCCATTCCAAGCCTTGACAACCCTTTCAGGAAAGAGATTTTTCCTAATATTCAACCTAACCCTCTCCTAGTGCAAATTCAGACCATTTCTCTTCTTCTATCATTTGTTACTTGGAAGATGGAACTAATCACCACCTTGCTGTAATCTCCTATCAGGGAGTTGTAGAG
>WBNM01046175.1:0-37544 GCA_013399055.1 Ramphastos sulfuratus
GCGGAGGGGGCGGGGCGCGCGGGCCGGCGGCGCCTATGCAGGGGCGCGTGGCGGTGTCGCGCGAGGGAGTGGCTCCCGCGCGAGGGAGGAGGCGTCCTCACGTGGCGGGAGCCAGCCGCGCGCTGCGCTCGAGGTCGTGCCCGGCCCTACCCGCCGAGGCCGCGCCCCGCGAGCCTCTTCTCGTCCCCTCGCGACGCCGCCGGTCCCCTTGCCGCGCCCCGGTAGGCCCCGAGCCCCTTCTCGTCCCCTCGCAACGCCGCCGGTCCCCTTGCCGCGCCCCGGTAGGCCCCGAGCCCCTTCTTGTCCCCCTGTCCCGCGCCCGGTTCCCGGGGCTGCTCTCACTTTGTGCACCTGTGCGAGTCCAGCGGTTAGTGCTGCCCTCAGCCGCCTGTGGCCTTCGGTTTTGTTGCCGCTGGGCCGGTGCCTTCGGCGGTGTCTCCGGTGACTCAGGTGGCCGTGAGTGTGGATTTGGCTTGATATGTTTTTAAGGGCTCATCTTAGTTGAGGTGTTCGTTACGTGCTGGGTTTTGTGCTGGGTTTGTGTCTGGCTGTGCCCTGCTGAGGCAAGCCCTGGGCTCACAGGGCCGCAGTCTCCCTTCCCCTGCTGTGGGGAAGGGGCTCCGGTGTGTTGCAGACAAGCTGCATTTCTCTGACGTGCCAGGCGAGAGGGCCCTCCGAAAGCATATGCTTCTGGTCGTCATTCCGAGTGAAAGATCATTAGGCAATACTTATGTGGGATCTGTGTGGATAATTGCTATATAAAAACTGCTGATCTAGCCGGGAGGGAAGGGGGCACAAATCCCTCTTCTCCCACCACATGTTCAGACGAGGCCATCTGGCCATCTGCTGCCATGTCTGAGCTTCCTCCCCTGCCATATGTGCCTGTGTTCGCAGACAGACTCTTCCTAGGGTGCCTGCGGGTAGCTCAACTCCCTTCTCACCATATGCAGAACTTTATTGACCCACATGAGAGGCTTGGATTTCAGGTTTGTGCTTGCTGGCTCCCACCGGAGGGGGATTGGAGTCTTTAAACTTGGCCGTTCTCATTAACATATAAATTAGCTGCAGTTTATTAAAACCTTGTGTGCTTTAGTAGAATGATGCAGAGGCTGTTGCTTTCTTGTTATTTCTTCTGTTCCACATTTGCATAAGCCAGTAAGCAGTGAGTTCTCTCATCTATCTACCCTATCCTGATTTAATGCCATTTGCTGGGTTTAATAGGGCCTTTTTTTCCCAAGGCTCTGAAATCTTCAAGCTTATCCAGTCTAACCTTTGACCCAGGTCAAGGGTGAGCACTAAACCCTGCCCCTAAGTGCTGGGTCCATAAGTCACTTAAACACTTAGCATTGGTGTTAGGATGATAGAATGATGGAATGGTCTGGGTTTGGAGGGACCTTCACGATCATCAAATTCCAACCCATGGCCCCACCAGCCCAGGTTGCTCAAGGCCCCATCCAGCCTGGCCTTGAACACTTCCAGGGAGGGGGCATCGACAGCCTCCCTGCACAACCTGTTTCAGTGTCTCCTCACCCTCACTGTAAAGAATTTCTTCCTATCTCCAGTCTAAATCTCCCCTCTTGCAGCTTAAGGAAGGACACAGGTGATCCCTTCTGATGCATCCTTTCACACCAGCTCAGTGCAGCTGATATATACTCTCTTGTGTGAGGCTTAGGATTTTAATTTACAGGAGTGTGTGGTCAGAGTTGTGTGCAGAGAGCATTTCTCCAGTTTAAGGAGGGGAATGCTGTCAGGCTGTACCATGAGCAGTTCCTTCAGTTAGAGGTGGCTGCCATTCAGGAAGTACACTGTTACTCACCTTGCTGTGCTGGAGGATTTCTGGGAAGACTGACCTGTTACTTCCTGGCTTGCCCTCTTTTCCCTTGGTGGTATATTGCATTTCCCAGTCTCCTGACTTCAGTAGTTTTCAGAGTGTGTGAGGGTTTCTGATGCTTCTTGAAATGCCCTGAGGGTATTTCAAGGGTAGCAGTTTTCACTGCAGCAGTGTTGCAGCCTCTGGCCTTGCTGATCTGGGCTGATCCTGGCTGGACACACTCTGACTCCTCCACCTGAGCAGGGACCTGACTGCTCTGATGGATGCGTGTTCCTTGTACAATCCAAATGTAAGTGCCTGAAGCATGATGTTGCTTAGTCAGCAGTTGCTTAGATGCCCAATGAAGAGGAGGCCAAAGGCTGCAGACAATCCCAAAGCTGGTACCGACACAATAGAGCACAGAAGCTGGTGGATGGAGGAAAGTGCTTTACTAAAAGCTTTGTGTAAGGATCTGTATGCTGAAAAGAGATGACTGCAGAAGTACAGCATTGTTACCACATAGCAAGAAACAGCATGGCCAAACAGTTTGCTTTGTGACAGTGATACAAGCATAAATGAAAGCCTGTGCTAAGCCTGTTTTAGGACTGGCAGTAAAATCTGATCTGAATTTCTTAAGAGGAGCATCAGGAGACATTCTGTCTACTTTGCTGAGATTCCTAGACTTGTTCAGGTTGGAAAAGGCCTTTTGCCCAGTACCTTAAATATTCTCCAAGCCATGAAAAGATGTTCTTATTGCATCATTACAGCAACACTAGCCCAGGAGTAGCAGCAGAAGCTGCCAGAGCAGCTTTAGAGCTCCGCACTTCTCTTTTTGAGTGTTGGGTTTGCAGAAGTACCTGGGTTGGATTTACAAACTTTTTTCCCCCACAGCTTTGCTGGATGTTACCTGGTTGAAAAGATTAACATGAGTAGAAGAGTCTAAGCCACTAGAGCAAACGACCAGGGTAAGTCAGCACTGAAGGCAGCACGCTTTGCTCTGACTTTGCCCTTTGTTTTTTAAAGATACTTGTCTGTAATGAACGGCAGGAGTTCTGTGTTTAGTGGTCGATGGAAGTGTATGACTTGGTTGGCTTGCCCATCGTGTGACAAAGGCGATTCTGATGGACAAGTCCCTGCTTGTGAACTCTGCGTCGATACTCAGTAGCTGCTTTGGCTTCACGAGGCAGTGTGCCACAAGAGGGAGTAGCCAGCTGCGGCTAAGTATTGCTGCTACACAGCATTCGGAGAGCGACGCTGGGGGGCCCCTGGCTGCTGGCAAACCCGAAAGACTTGGGTTAGGTTTCTCTATCTTAATGATGCATTTCTGCCGTGAGGCAAAATACAAATCTCCCGTTTTCAGCGGAGGCCTCCTTCGTACGAGTTTCCTTTTTAGCCATAGGCAGAAAGTTAGTGGAAGGGCAGGAAATCCCTGCCAGGTTAAGAGCCGGGCAGGTTGAAAGGATTTCCTGCAATACACAGAAGATGTAAGCATCTCTAACATAGCAGAAGCTTGCCTGCCAGGTATGAAAAGCCCTCTCTGCTTGTCTTCAGAAGACCTTTGGGTTTACCTTAGGCCTTCTGTGCCTGTCTTCAGAAGAACATTCAGGTTTGCCTCAGAGAGAGACTCGTTTCTGGAGGGGGGGATTCACCACATTTGCCTCCTCATCTGTATCTGATCTCCCCTTCCACCTCCCCAGTAGTAGTCTGAAGTAAGCAGAATCTGGTCCCAGTGACTTACCCTGTTCTATGTAGGTCTCCAAGAGTTGCAGGAGGACTCAGCTATGAAAGCATGTCCTACTCTGCATAAATAAACCTCTGTGCTCTCTTTCACTTCTCACTGTACTGCCAATAAAACTGACACATTTCTGTGGGGGTTCTCATTCCTGGCTTCTAATAGATGCTGCAGAGTTTTGTCTCTAATCTTATTGCAGGACACTTTGCATACCTCAGAAGTCTTTCTGTGCAGAGCAATACCTGTTAAAAACAGAGATGTGAAATGCAGCCTCTGCTGTGGCAGTGCTTGTTTTGGGTAGCGCATAATGAGAATATTGAAAACCCTGCTGAACTGCCACAGAATTCTGTTCTGATACTTGAGCAAAACAGATATTTACTCATCTACTTAGTCAGAAAAATCCATACTTACCTTATCATGTGCATATGAGTCAGTAATGGAATCATTTATACAGCAGTAAAGAACCATGTAATTACTTCCCATCTAAGTATTAATTATCATTGTGTCAGTCTTTGGAGTGGTGAATGATGATTACAGTGGGAAATGATTTAGTATTTACAGAAAAACCTAAGTGCAATTTGGAGAATTTGGATGATGCTTCCTTTCAAACACTCTCACATGGTTACTGACTTTGACGTAGCCTTCAGTGGGGGGAGCAAACTGGAGGCCATGTTACCAGTGTCAAAATGAACCCCAAAGTGGGTTTTGCTTTCTGTCAAAATGCCTCTAAGGGATTGAGTGGAGCTAAGCCTCTGATAACTCTGCTAAGCTGTACTGGCTGAAGGTGTAGCTCAGTGCTTGTGTGGAGATAGGGGGTTCTGTACCATGCAAGATTAAAAACTCTGCTGTTCCTGCTGCTGTGCACCTGCAACTTCATAGAATCCTGGAATGGCTCAGGTTGGAAGGGACCTCAGAGATCATCTGCTCCAACCTCCCCACCATGGGCAGGGACACCTCTCATCCAGACTGGGTTTCTCAAGGCCTCATTTAACCTGGCCATGAACACACCCCAGGGAGGAGGCAGCCACAGCCTCCCTGGGCAGCCTGTGCCAGAGTCTCACCACCCTGATACTGAAGAACTTCTTCCTCAGCTGCAGTCTAACCCTGCTCTGCCTCAGCTTCAAACCATTCCCCCTTGGCCTGTCTCTAGACAGCCTGATGAAAGGTCCCTCTGCAGCCTTCCTGCAGGACCTCTTTAGGTACTGGAAGGCAGCTCTGAGGTTCCTCCTGTACACATTTAGCAGATGGCAGTGTGGGGAAGGTCCAGGTCTCTGACCAAAGGTTAGATTTGTGGGTGGCAAGGCTGGTGTCCAGTAAAAGGGGTTTCTGCACAAAGTGAGGGTCTCTGTGCATGCCAACTCCACTACCTACTATTTACGTCACACTAACACATTGCTAGAGGTCAAGGGCCTTTGTAATGCTACAGGATGCTTGCTGAAGAGACCTGCTAGTGCCAGAAAATGCCATCCTGCACAGGAGCTGGCATGAAGCATCTTCTGTGGTTCCAGGAGCTGCCCTTCCCTTGGTTGCAGCAAGTGCCCAGGAAGGACATGCAGCTCCCAGGCCTGCACACAGCTGCAGCACAGCTCCCAGAAGTAAAGCCAGCTGGTCTTGGGGGACCCACTGCCACTTCTCCATCACTTGCTGCTGGTTTCTTTTGAGGAAGACTTTGCAGCAGGCTTTGCATGACTGGCACTGGCAGTCAGGTCTGGCAGGCAGTGTGCTGTCTCTGCTGAAATACACATGTAGACAAAGAGTTATTAAAAAATGCCAACACACTGAATGACATCTACTAGTGACACCTACCAGGACAACACAGTGCTCTTCTTTTCCCTTCTGCTCTAAACCATGCAGAGCAGCCTAAAATCAGCAGGTAGACCTGCCTGGCTAACATGTATCTACAGCAGGAGTGGCTGATTTCAGCGTGTTCTAAGATGCTTCAAAAGGGTGAGCTGCTTGTCACTGCTTTTGATGCTGCATGATGCCATGGAACACTTTGAAGCACAAAGAAGGAAGTTTAGGTAAACTTTCAAAATTCACTGTAAAAAAAAAAAAAAAGGTAAAACCCCATTGCATCCCTGTTGAAAATATAAAAGAGGTTAAAGCTTTCAGAGGGTTTATTCTTCCACGGAAATGTTTGTTTGTTGGTCTGAGTTCTTCAGGATAACTGAAGGAGAGAGCCACCTGTGTTTACATGATTTGGTTCAGAAGGCTCTGGTAGGCAGTGGGAGAGTTTTTCAGTACTTCCCCTGGGCCAAGAGGGATGGGGATGTTCTGCTCACACACCACTGCCTCGTACCGGGGAGCAGCCTCCAGAGCCACAGATGACAGAGAGATGGATGAAATGGGCTGCTGCAGCTCCTGCAGCCTGCCTGCGTGGTTTGCAGCCTGTCCTGTAGTCCCTGCTGCTGCTGCTGCTTCTTCCAGGCTAATGTTCAGAGGTATTTCATTTCTTTGGCAAGGGTCCATAGGAGAATATGGAGGGGGATCATCTGTGGGGATGTAGATTTGTGTTGCTCCTGGTCCCACGCATTCATCGTAGCTGAAAAGAAAGAAGAGTTTTTCATTAGATTGCTGTGAAAAATGCCACAGTATGTTATTGACAGCATCACAGGGGCAGGTGGAGTCAGAAAAGGGTCACCTGGTGGTGTGTTCCTCAGCCCCCATCCTCGCTTAGCCTGCCAAGTGAGACTCTTGAGAGCAGAAGGCTGCAACAGCACATCCCTACCTGCCTGAAAATAATCCCTGAGGTCTCAGTGGAGGTTCAGCCCACATCCTCCTGCACGAAGGTAACCGCTGTGGCAGCACTGCTGAGCTCAGCTCCCTGGGCACAAGCCCAGCTTCTTGCAGCTGGTTATGCAGGAGGAGTAACAGTGGTGGCTCACAGAGCTGTGCACGCTGCAGCAGGCACTATAGGTGTGACACAGCAGGGGCTCCTTCCTCCTCACAGCCGCTTATAAGGAGCTGAGTTAGAGAATGGCTGGGGAAGAGGAAGTGGTCTTGGCATTCTACAGTTATGAAATAACCTCTAGAGAGCTCTGGAGGGTGCCTAGCAGAGGCTGACAGTGTTGTCCTCCTGGCTCGCAGGTCTCTGGTGCTCAGCCAGCAGTCACATAGGGTGGGATGTCTGGGGTGCAGATCTGTGCTGGCAGGAGCAGCAGGATGTCTTCCCTGAATGCCAAGTTGGAAGGAACCCCATGGATCATCTGCTTCAACCTTTCTAGGTGACAGTGGAGTTGCAATGAGCTGGCCCAGCACCCTGGCAAGATGAGTCCCCTCCTGCCCAGTGGAGGAGGGGACTTCACTGCCTCCTTTGAGAGATGATTCTAGTGTCTGACTGTGCTCATGGGAAACATTTTCTTCTGGAGTCCAGTGGCCATGTCCCCAGGAGTAGCTTGTCCCCATCACCCCTTGTCTGTTCCACGGGACCCCTTGCGAAAAGGGAGTCTCCATCCTCCTGGTAGCCTCCCTTTATGTGCTGCTCCATCGTCACAAGGTCTCCCCTGAAGCTTGCTGGGGTGCAGAGCTGTGATGAATAATGGTGACACACTCATGCTGGTCATTCTGAGACTCAGCAGATCCCCATCACATCCCTCCCAAAAAGGAGGAATGCCAGGGAGGCTGCTTTGTGGGATCTTCCTGGGAAGCAGCTCAGGTCAGTTTGCTGTAAAAAACCCAAACCAAACAACAAATCCTCTGCCTATTCAGTTGACCTGAAAAACAGTTTTGTGGAGCCAGACAAATTAAGGACCCATTTCCTCAATCATGCTATCTGCAGAGCTATTAAGATCTAGGATCCTTCCTGAAACTCAGGATATTTAGCACGTGTCTTCCCAGCAGACTGCAGGCAGTTGTTCTGCTCCTGTAATTGCATTACTGCCAGGCTAAATCCCAGCTAATAAACCCTGCTCGTGGGTGATAAGTGGCCTGCAGCAGGGCAGCTTGCATGGGTTGTAGTGAGCTCAAATCTGCCCCCAACCATGGAGGACCTGCCTTAGAGAAATACTTGGCTCTGCTGCATGTGTTCACACCTTTTCCTTTGAGCACTTCTGGTTGTTCCTAGTGTGGGTGATGAAAGTGGGGTTTGGGGAAGGGAAAGGTAAGAAAGTGAAATCCTAGTGCTAGGTGGCTAAACAAACATAGAATCATAGAATGCACCTGGTTGGAGGGGACCCTCAAAGGTCACCTTGTCCAACCCCCCCTGCAGTGAGCAGGGACATCTCTGACCAGATCAGGTTGCTCAGAGCTCCATCAGGTTTGACCTTGAAGGTCTCCAGGAATGAGGCCTCAACCACATCTCTGGGCAACCTGTTCCAGTGTTCCACCAACCCCATGGTAAAGAACTTCCTCTGCAGGTGTTGCCATTTTTACTTCCCTTTTATCCTGTATATTCATGAGGATGATGCTTTTAAATTCAGATGAGAACACTTTGACTTCCCCATCAGGAAGAATGGCATTTAAAACATAAAGCTGCTCTGAAGATCCTCAGCAGGGCTGCTGGGTACTTCAGAAACGAGCCCCAGCGTGCAGGAGGTCGAATTGTTTGTGTGTGGCATGTAGAGAGGATTTCAGCCTGGCCTCTACCAAGCCTGCTGAAGCTTCCAAGCATACCTGAGACTCTTTGAAGAGACCTTGGACCTCAGCCCCTCCTGAGCTGGGCTGAGGAAAGGAAGAGGCAGTCTTTGCAGGATGCAGTGAGCTGCATCTTCACTTGATGTGCATTTTGCTGCCCCAAAGCCCAGTGAATGTATTTAAGATCCTGCCACAGGTTTTGACTGACTTAATCAGGCTACTGAAGAGCACCTACTGGGTCTGGTTACCATAGCAAAAGAGTTTGGGGTTGGAAGAGCCCACAGTAAAATCACTCTGAAGATGGAAAATTTTGAATCCTTTTGCCGGGACACAAAAGGAAAGAAGCTTCTCTGTTCTGATTCTGGGCACAGGCCTGCCCCAAGGGAAGTCTGCCACTGACCTAAAGGAGAAATGGGCACAATAGGAACCTTCTGCTTCCTGCTGGTTTCACATGGGCTGCATCTCTTTCCCTTGCCCAGGTGGGAATCTTGAGGAGGAGTGGTTAGACACTTTCATGGCTCTCTGGTGCTAAAGCTGATATTCCAGAACAGTTTCTTAGAACAAGATAGGGCCCAAGATAGTCAGCTCCAGAATGAGCTGGAGAGCTTACAGGAAGCATAGATCATCTGGTGCTAACCTCTATCACTCACGGAACTCCGCCGAGTGGAAAATCCTCCTTTGGGCCTGTTTCAAAGTGGAAATGGATTTGGTCTAATCTTAGACCTGTCTGCTAAAGAAATGTGTTCTCAGAGCTGGTTCAGAGGAGGCTGAGCTGGTGCTGGGAGATCTGGCCAGCTGCCCACTTGGGCTGTTGCTTGGGTGTCAGCTGCCTTTTATTAGCAAAGGCTGGTGGGTGTGGGTCCAGAAAACAGCCTCAGCTTTCAAGTCAATTTATAGGAAGTTCTACAAATTGAGATGCCAGGATCAGAATCATTTTTCCCATGTGGGCTTTCTGCTCAGAACATTTACCCCACCTGTACAAGGCCATTTATTATACAGTGTGACTTTGTCATACAGGAAGAGCTGCTTGTAGAATGTGCAAAATAGCAAAAGCAAAGATGTGTGGGTTGTGTGTTCACACCTGCACTGCACAGATGTGCAAGCAGTCAGGCAAGGCCTGGTCTTATACCAGTTAAATTCAAACCAATCTGCTTAACCAGGAGCTAAAAAAGGAAAGTACTGCATTCAGTTTTGGGCTCCCCAGTTGAAGAGGGACAGGGATCTGCTGGAGAAGGTCCAGCGGAAGGCTACGATGATGCTGAGGGGACTGAGCACTGCCTGGTGAGGAGAGGCTGAGGGACTTGGGGCTGCTGAATCTGGAGAAAAGAAGACTGAGAGGGGATCTAATAAATTTTTCTAAATATCTGAGGGCTGGGGGTCAGGGTAGGGGGGACAGACTCTGCTCACTTGCTCCCTGGGATAGGACAAGGAGCAGTGGATGGAAGCTGCAGCACAGGAGGTTCCAGCTCAACACAAGGAGCAACTTCCAGACCGGAAGGGTCCCAGAGCACTGGCACAGGCTGCCCAGAGAGGTTGTGGAGTCTCCTTCTCTGGAGCCTTTCAAGTCCTGTCTGGATGTGCTCCTGTGTGCCCTGAGCTGGATTGTCTGGTCCTGCTCTGGCAGGGGGGTTGGACTGGATGAGCTTTTTGGGTGCCTTCCGACCCCTGACATCCTGTGAGCCTGTGAAAGGAAGCAGAGCTGTTCAGCCCTGATCTGCTGGTTGTAAGATGCAGAGCTGATGTTCTGCTTCAAGTGGCTTCTGCTGGTTCACTGGAGGCAGTAACTGAATTCCTTCATCTGCTACCTTCAAGGTACATGAGGCACACAGGGGAGACACAGACAACCTCAGGTGCAGCTGCTGGCACATGTCGTGGCTCTTCTTGCAGGCACCCAAATGTGGAAGGAGCTGTAGAATTTCTGGAATAACTTTGGCAAATGTGTTTTCTACCCAGGTTACCTCCCCAGGCAATGACAACTGTCTGATATTTGAAGGCCACTTCTGCAAAGGTGCCAGACAACAATCTAGGCAAGCGTGGCTCTCCAGAGCAGGTGTGGGTTTGACAGCTGCAGATGGCTGAGCTAGGATGAGCAATCTCCATCCATCTCTCCCCATGCTAAATACAGTATAATTACTAGGTGTGAGGTGCATCAGAAAGGTCTTCTTCAGTTCTGCTACAATCCTAAGGCTAAGAAACCTCAGAAGGGAGACTTGCTGAAAAACACAGAAAGCTTTAAAGGTTTTCCTGAATTTTTGTTTCTCTTTGATTTTTTTTCTGTTTGATTTTTCTGTTTACTGTGATCTCGAGGTCAGTAACAGATGAAAGTTCTTTAAAAACTATTTTTCTTCTGGAAGTGAAAATTTGACTGGTAAAATAGTATCTGTCAAAGCAAGGTCTTCATAAGCAACTTGTATTTCATGAGCATGCCATCAAAGTCATACATTTTCATGTGAACATTGGTAAATAAGAATTTGTCTTTTATTTAGTAAAATATTCTGCTAAGGAAAATATGAATTTATACTTGAACTAAACACATCCTGCTGTATTTTGTGTGACCTGTGTATTTGTAGCAGGTAGAGGTCTAACAGTTTCTAGGTCTAAGAGTTTTGTTTCTTTGCAAATGCAGGACTAGAACAGTCAGAACCTTAGGGAAGTGCTTACCATGGAGGTGAATCAGGATACATGACGTTGACCTGAGAAAGTGTATCCAGATAGGAACCAAAATCAAAAGCTGGGGGAAACTCCTCCATGCAGGTGGACCTCAGCTCTCCAAAAGAGCCACCATAGGAGAGGCCATCTGGAGCTGGAAAACACACAATTAATACTTGCTGGTTTTATCCTGCCTGGTGGATATTCTCAGACATTATTCATACCACTGCCATAAATCAGGAAATCAAACCAATCTGAGGCAGAAGAATCAGGGTTCACAGGAGCTTCCTGTTCCACTAAGAGCAAATTACCATCACAGGATGGTAGAATCCTAAAAAGGCTCAGGTTGGAAGGGATCTCAGAGCTCATGTGCTCCAACTTCCCCACCATAGGCAGGGACATCTCTCAACTGGACTCAGCTGCTCAAAGCCTCATCCAGCCTGGCCTTGAACACCTCCAGGGAGGAGGCAGACACAATCTCCCTGGGCAACCTGTCCCAGTGTCTCCCCACTGCCACTAAGGAATTTCTTCCTAATCTCCAGTCTCAATCTGCCCTCTTCCTATCACGACAAGCCCTTGAGAGAAGTCCCTCCCCAGCTTCCTTGTAGGCCCCCACTGATGTACTGACTACACTGATGTCCTCAATGGCATCATTAATGATGATGACAGCTGACATGATGTTTTGAGGCACTGTGGCTGTGCTTACATCCAGTTATTTACTTCTGTGGTCAGAAGTCATTGCCCAGCCCTCGTAGGCTGGTCCCCGCTGCACGAGTGATTTAACTCTCCAGGCTTTCCAACACATCAAGGTTACATTCTATGCTGTAGTCTGCCTCCAGTGGGATATGAAGATAAACTATCAAGAGTCTAGTGATGGAGAAGAACTCCCACACCCTATCGAGGGCAAAGAAGCTGTTTATGAACTGCTGTTGGCATTGGCCTTGTTTACATTAGCCACTACCTACAGAGCTTGCACCATGTGAATTCGGAGCTGGCACAAAGATGCTATTCAACAGCAAATCTGCCCCTGACCTGCTTATCCTGGGTTTTATTTTACTTTTTTATCCCTTGCACAGCAGCCAGATGCTTTTTGTTGCCCACAGCACCAGATAATAACCGAGTTAAGCATTCTCTTGCCCTAACTAGCTGGCTTACCATAAGCAGCATCTCTCCTGGGGTGTGGGTGTCTTAAGCGGCCGTCCTTCCGCAGGCTGCCCACGATGATTGTGATGCAGGACAGAAAGAGCACAAGTCCAATCACTACTCCAGCCACCAGGAGAGGTGAAACAAGTAAACTGGTATCGTTTCCATTGTCACCATAGCTGGGGAATTCACTGGTTGGGCTGCTCTGGTTCAAGTGAACTTCTGTACAGCAGAGAAAGAGAGAATGGGTCAGTTGTGAAGAGAGACAAAGCGGGGTTATACAGATGCCAAATCGAAGGGCTCCAAAGCCCTAAGAGACAGCCTGAGGCAGATCCACTGTTTGAGTCCATGCTCATATGGACAAATTTCCTCACATAAAGGGTTCTCAGGCACTGCAACAGGCTGCCCAGGGAGGTGGATGTAGTGCTGAGGGATGTGGTTTAGTGGTGGTGGCTTAGTGGCAGTGGTGGGATTGTCCAGTTAAGATAGCCAAGAAAGCATTTTCTGAATTTTCTGAGAATTAAACTGTCTCTGTAGCATTAAAGGCAGGGAAAGCTTAAATGCTCTCAGCAACAAAGAGCTTTTGGGTACAGGATATGGTGGAGGGAGAGATTCTGCTGATCTCATTGCCCTTGCACTAGAGCTAAACTTCCTCCAAGTTCTAATCATGTTTCTCATTTGTACACTTGAACTTTTTAACTCTCTCTGTTGTTAGGTGTCCACCAGGTGTCTGCTCCTGCTGCTTGCTGTATGTCTTCATCTCCTTTATTTTTTTTCTTTGCAGATTTTGTCTTTGAAAGATTCAAAACATCCCAGCAGAGGCAGTTAGCTGAAATCACAACTGCAGAGAACTGACACCTGAACCAAAAACACAGGTGGAGCATTTCTTGCTACTTTGGCTGGCTCGCAAATGTAAAAGGGAAGAATCAACTCCTTTGCCATCATGAAGTGAAGAGGGGCCTGGGAGGTGAGCTTGCTCTTTGGGAGAGTCCTCTGCTGCCAACCCACTGTGAGTACTGATATTTGGTCTTGTTTTGCTTGATAGACTCTCTCTCTTGTACTCTTTGTTTGTAGTCCAGGTGTTACTTTTTTATTTCAGCCCATTTATCTAGCAGGTTCTCAGGGCTGCCTTAGCTGGCACAGGTTGCCTAAGGAGGCTGTGGATGCCTCCTCCCTGGAGGTGTTCAAGGCCAGTTTGGATGAGGCCTTGACAAACCTGGGTATAAAAATCTTGTGTTGGTTTCATTCATAATAGGAATATCTGGAACCTTATGTAAATCTCTTAAAGAGAACAGCAAGAGCAGGGTGTTGCTTGGTTGGGTTTTTCTTTTTTTGAGGTCAGTTATGTTTTTTTCCCATGAAAGTGAAAACTGTGACTACTAGATGCATAAATGTAAGTTTTTTGTAACTCATATTTCGAGGATTAGCTGTAGTGGATGCACAAACCACTGCTTCTATCCATTGAAGGGAGCTGTGTAAGCAGGCAGAGCACAAATGGAACATGTTGGCTGTTGCAGTCATGGATACAATGCAAGGGGCACATATGGCTGAGTGAGCTCTTAATTTACCATGACAGTGCTAGTGGAGAATTGCCTCCTTTGCTCTGTGTTGGACAACAAATTACCAGTCTGCTCACCCCTTTCAATAGCACCTGATACTATTTTACCTAGCACTCCTGCATCTCACAGACCAGCTTGTAAAGTAGCTCCAGGTAGCTGAGTTGGCAGTTGAGGATGTGGTTCGATGGCCATGGTGGTGTGAGGTTGATGGTTGGACTCTGATCTTAGAGGTCTCTTCCAACTGGAACAATTTTCACAACATTCTAGAATCATAGAATGGGTTGGAAGGGACCTCCAAAGGTCATCTGGACCAACCCCCCTGCAATGAGCAGAAGGAGGTGTAGTACCACTCAGCTTTCTGTGGCCTTCTCCTTCTCACTAACCTGTCTTTGAAGAGAGCTTCCTTATCCCTTTCAAGCAATGCTGAAGCTTCGGCTGGCTTAGATCTACTCGGAGTGAAATGTTTTGGCGTGCAGATGTGTCATGGGAGTTTGGTTCACTCTGGACAAAGGCCTTTGTTAGGAGTGGCCTCTCTTTCTGTGGCTTTACCTGCTTGTATCCCAGATGAGGCAGAAGGGGAGAGGGGAGCAGCTCATGTAAACAGGAGTCGCTGCTCTGTGTACTGAAATAGTTGTGGGCATTTTAATTATCTTCTTTCCCAGGACGCATCGGCTCTGGGGAGGCTGCAGTGGTTTCTGTAATTGCCCCTTTGATCTTTCTCCCTGCATTTATGTGTTCTAATCATCCTTAAAGTAAAAAAATCAAACCCTCCCTAGGACATGAGGCTGTGGGGGACACACACTTCAGTTTGTCTGATGCTCTCAGCTTCAAGTGAATGTGGAACATCCTTACAGGTACTAAAGCTGCCCATGACCTTGAGCAGCTCAGCCAAGGCAGAAGGGGTGGCCTCTCCTCTGAGATCCCTAACTCTGCCTTTTTATCATGTCTGCTGGCTATCAGATAATGACTCTTCTCTTCTTGCATTGACATCCTTATTATAGAGCCAGAATGAGTAAGATTAGATCACCAGCAGCCTGCAAATTGAGAATGTCAGAAGCGAAGAGAAGGAGGCCGCACAAGGGCTCAGCAAATAAATCTTTTCAGCTGCTCTGGCTTTAGGGTATTATGTTGATGTCACAGCAGCATGCATAGGTGCTGCTTCAAATTAACAGGGAAAAATCTTGCCATTTCCAGATCTGTGCTCTGTTTTATCACTGTGGTAAATGGCCCTGCAGTGAAGGGAATGGCTCTGGAGGTGCAACAGCCCACTCAGTGAGGGACAATGTATTTCTTCCCGTTTCCTCATATAGAAAATTGTGTTAGTTCAAAGTTGTTTGTAAGTAGGACCCAAACTTAACTGTTTTCTTCAGGCACTCTGTGTTAGGGGTTGGAAATAACTATGATGAGAATCCTGCTTCACCCATTAAAGTTGCCTTTACAGACTTGGATCCAGCTTAGGTTGGATATGACTGGACTGGGGCAAAAGCAATAATTATTACTTTTCTTGAGATAAAGTCTGGTGGTGTCCCCAGCATAAGGCCATGGAGGTGCTGGAGCAAGCCCATGCAGTGCCACAAAGATGATCCCAGGGCTGGAGCACCTCTGCTAAGAGGACAGGCTGAGGGAGCTGGAGGTGTTCAGTCTGGAGAAGAAAAGACTCTCAAGGTACCTTAACGCTGCCTTCCAATCCCTGAAGAGATCCTGCAGGAAGGCTGCAGAGGGACTTTTCAGCAGGGCATCTAGAAACAGCCCAAGGGGGAATGGTTTGAAGCTGAGGCAGAGCAGATTTGTAGAAGGATGACTGACACTAACTGCTTAGAAAATAATGACAGCTGAAATAGTGACCCAGCTGGTCAGGTCAGGAACAGGCTGCTAGGATAGAAACCTGTTACATATTTTTTTTCTTGAAGAGGACATAGCCTATGTGGTATATCTTAGCCTTTTCTTCAAGAGGACTTGAGTTTCAAAAATAATTAAAATGGTTTTGCAGTGTTGTTCTGCACTGACATATGAATGATGGTGTTGCTATCAGAGAGCACACAAAGCCTGTAGTATGACTTCCATTATCATTTGTATCTGTAAAGGCTCCAGCAGCCTCTGCCTCCATAAATCAAGAGGTTTTCTCTCACCATTAAGAACTGATTTTTGTCTGACTAGCACTAGGAGTTCTGCTCAGACAGCTGCAGGAATGTCAATAACTGCAAACAGGTATTGATCCTTGGGACAGTTTCAGTTACCTAGTGTCTTTGCTGAAAGGAGCCACCAAAATTTAAGGACACTTAAAGATCTATAGAAATTAAATTACCCAAAGATTACTCCTTGAAACCCTTGGGGTGGGGGAATTCCTTTGTTTGAAATCCTTAGTGCTTACTCTAGGAGGCCTGTTGGGTCAGTGTGAGTACAAGGTTTGCCATGCAGCCAGACACCATCCCCTGCATCCCCTGTGTCTGGGGGGTGCTTGCTGCACACCATTGATTCTGCCCTCTCTTACCTTTGGCTGGCAGGCTTGGAGAGGAGCCCTACACCACTGAAGGGCTGGGAAAAGTAAGCTCCTCCCAGCTGACAGGCAGTGATGTTTCTCCTGGAGTATCACAGAATAGTAGGGGTTGGAAGGGACCTCTGGAGATCATCCAATCCACCCCCCCTGCTAAGGCAGGGTCATCTACAGAAGGCAACACATCCAGGTGGGTTTGGAATGTCCCCAGAGGTGGAGATTCCACCACCTCTGTCAGCCTGCTGCAGTGCTCTGTCACTCTTCCAGAAGTTCCTCCTCATGTTCAGATGGAACTTCTGATGTTCAGCTTTGTGTCTGTTACCCCTTGTCCTGTCACTGGGGACAGGGGAAAACAGACTGGTCCCATTCTCTTGGCACCCACCTGTGCTGGTTTGAGGCTAATTGAAATATTATAATAGAGAAAATTATACTATAGGCTGTGAAAGGGAAACAGTGGTGATGTCTGCTTCACTCACAGGCTTGCTGAGATGTTTAAGAAAAGAATACAAAACAAAGATAAGCCCCTCAGGCTCAGTGTCTCAGGCTGTCTAGCAGCTTCTGGCTTTTCTCCTCTCTGCTGAGTAACCTCACTAACCACTTTCCTTCTAACCCCCCTGGCTGATCCTCCAAACTCACCTGTGTGTAAGGCAAACCTTGGGGTAAGGTGTAGGGGTGGGGAGAAGGTGGAAGGGTGGTTGGGAGCCCCTCCTAGGGTCTCTGATTTCTGGGAGGGGAATTGTGTTTGTGTATTACCTTTACCTTGTATATTTCTGTAAATATTCCTGTCTATTGTGTACAAGCAGAGATATACATTGTGCTAAGCTGTAAATAGAGCTTCAGTCCTTAACTTCCAGCTGGCTGAGCCTAGTCTGGGGGATTTTACAAATGGTGGGGGTTGGGGAACTCCCAAACCATCACACCACCCTTGAAGTATTGATCAGCATTGCTGAGATCCCACTCAGTCTGCTCTTTTCCAGACTAAACAGCCCCAGTCTCTCCTCATAAGATGTTTCAGTTCCATTACCATCTTTGTAGCCCTTTGCTGTGCCCTCTCCAGCAAGTCCCTGTGCTGCTTGAACTAGGGAGCCCAGAAGTGGCCTCACCAGGGCATTGCAGAGGGAGAGGAGACTCTCTCTTGACTTGCTGGCCACACTCTTCTTGATCTAGCCCAGTAGCTTAACATTCTGCTGCCTTGCCCTTACAGCTCATTTTACAGGTTCCACATAATTCCTTCTAATAAATAATATCCTGTTGGTTGCTCTTCCATTTGAGGTGGCAGAGAAGAGGGACCTTAAAAACAAATGAACCAAACCCCCCAGACCCTGGGTGGAGCCTTTAGGAAAGCCTATTTGTTCACCTTCCTGTGGAAAGTAAAGTCTGTGTATGTGTGTATTCTAAATATATGATGAAGTTTCCAGTTCAAGGCTAGCTTTAGCATAGGGTTAACATCCCTAGCTGTTAGAGATGAGAGAGCTGCAGCTTCCTGTGCTGGAAAGTCAAAAGGGGCCCTGGGCTGTTCCCTGAACAGAAGACACTGGCTAAGACAGACTGATACTTGCAAATGCCCTGAGAACACCTCTGTATGCTGCTGCACCATTTTCTCTCCAGGCAATGGGAAGTGTGTGGCTGTTCCTCTCTGTTCTCAACACTAATCTATTAATTGTTTTCAAAAGGGACTTAAATGGAAAGAACTTAAAGGAGAGAGAGAGCTTGCAGTGTGCATTGTTCTGCATTGCTGCCAAGTGATGCTGAGTGACAACAGAAAGATGCAGAGGCGAGAAGAACTGGCTGGTTTTTGAGCACTTTGGTTCTTAAATTAGATTCCATTTAAATAATTATTTCTTATGGGAAAGCTGATCAAACTTTGCTTTGAAAAGGTTCTCTCAATCTCCTGGTATGGAGCAGTGTTGCTTGTATGTCTGAACCTCTGTGATGCCCACAGAGCACCCTTGGCAGTGTCTTAACCTGGAGTTCTAACTGTTTCTAAGGTTAGCTACTTCTGATGGCCTTTTGAACAAAAGGGAGCAGAAAATGGTTCAGGCCCAGAAAAGAAGTGTGCCCTGCAGGGGTGGTGCTGAATGGACTGACTGAAAGCTTTTGGGGATACTGCCTGGAACAACAGGGAAAGGGAAATACCATCCAGCTTCCACTTCTGGCAGGAGTGGTGCTCACATCAGAGATCTTCTGTCTTTAGTCCAGTGTTAAAGGTCACCAACTGTTGTGCTTGCAGTCCGTGGGATAACTGAGTCCAGCTCTGCTATTTGGAATGAGGCAAAAGGATTTGCTGAAGTCACAAGATGATGATGAAAGGAAGAAGCTGCTTGGATGATTGAAATAATTGATGTGTTCACATTTAGTGTGTAGCTTGTTAATACTGTCTTGTGAAGCCCTTCTGGGGCTGAGATCACAGATTATTTTATCTTTTTTACCTAGCAGCACAGCTTCCTGGAACACCAGATTTTAGGGTTGAGCCGAGGAGGACAGGGTTGATGACAAGACCAGATGGCCTCATTGCTAACAATATACCTGAGCCTGCAAGCACTGAATGCTTGTGAAGGTGTGGGCAACCCTGGTGATTTAGAAGAGCTAAGAGGGTTCAGGGAGCTTTTCTGGTTCTGAAGGCAATGTTACTGCTCCTGTTTCTCTTCTGTGTTACTTGGAGATAAACCCTGTCTGAGAGCCCTAGAGAGAGCCTAGTAAGGTGCATGTTCACTCCTCATGCTGCCCTTCAGCACTGCTTGGTTACCCAGAAACTCTGCAAAGGGAACCATGGGCAGAACCTCAGCAAATGGCTGTGACTGAGAGAGGAAGTCCTGAGCAGTGTCAGATGCATTAATTTACCAGCTCTGTCAGGATGATTACTGACTGAATGAACCATAGCCCTATTTCCTCTCATTAATTTAGCACAGGGTTTCTTTTCCCTTACTCTCTCACTGATGATGAGGTAGGTGTCTTCTGCACTGCTACTCCTCTGTCCCAGGAAGCCTTCAGCATCACAAGTTCATGAACCATTAGAGGAGGAATCAATACAATGTCCAGCCAAACTGCCTTGTGCTCTGGCTCAGCTGCCTACTCACCTCCCTGTTACTACCAAACACAAAATGACAAAGCAGCAAGCAGAGCCTTCAGCAAGGTGGGATTCCATGGCAGCAGGATGTCAGTAAGATGTTCAGGGGGCTTCCTGACACTGCTTTTACATGTGCAGGTTTTAATGCACATGCACAATGATCCTGTCTTATGCTGTGTTAAGTCACATTCTAAGCCTTGCATGTCGTTCCTGTACTTTCCACAGCCTGTGGCAGAGGGGTGAGTTACCAGCACAGCTTCCCTAAGCTGAGAAACTACTTCTAATGTATGTTCCATGGGTTATGTGAAGTTATAAAACAGGTAGAGAGAGACTTGTCACATAAACATGGTTTGGTGGGGCTTTAACTGATGCTTTCACCTCTCCTGCAGTGCAGGTCACTGTGCTAGTTATTCTTGATGGCACTGTGGCTGTTAGCTTTGTCATCTTTTGCATTATATCCCTTGGGAACTGCAGTCTTTACATAGAGAGATTTTCAATCCTGGAGTCACAGACTTGTAGAATCATAGAATTGTTCTGGTTGGAAAAGAGCAATGCTGATGATGCTCTAAAACAATAGCCTGTTGTGTATTTGTATAATCCTGCTGATGTTTCCTTTCTCCAGACAACAAATACTAAGATGTTGCATTCTCTCTGTCTTGTCCATGGCTTTTTACCATGTCTTGTACTACTTGTCTTTGCTAACTCACGTTCCAGGGAGTGTTTCCAGAATGAGTGCTTTGTGAAGTCCACCTTGACTGCTGCCTTCAGCATGGCACTCGGGGCAAGAAAACATTTGCAGCCCAACAGAAGCTTGTGGGCTGACCTCTTAGTGACTGTATCTTACTGAAGTGTCTTTTCACAGCTTGGCCTCTCTGCTTCTCTACCAGTTATGCCCTTCTGCATGCTTTTGCTGTGCTATACCACACAGTCTACTCCTCTAAGGGAGAATCAGATGCCTACAGCAAAGCATGTGTGAGAAGGAGCAAGCTGAAAAGCAGAGGGATCCACAGTTTACTCTCCTGGTATTAAACTAGTTTCAAGACAGAGAAATGCACCTCTGAGCCAACAGTCTCCATCTGAGAGGAGGAGAGAACAATGCTATTTGTAATCCCCTGCTAAATGCAAATAAGTTCTGTGTCTCTCTTCTGGAGACTGCTTCCCTGAGTCAGTGGAGTTCATTTACATTTTGGTGGCATCTAGAAGAATTTTGCCAACACAGCTCATTACTGCAAACATTGTGTCAGTTCTGACATTTCTCCTTCCTCAGAGAATCCCCACAGTGTCTGCTGCTGTTCTCAGGCTCATGGCTTGGCTGGCAGAGGCACACAGGCAGCAGCACCAGCCTTAACCACTGCTGTCCCTCAGCTGGCAGAGCACCATTCCCTGAGTCAAGCCACCACAGCTTTTTATAGAATCATGGAAGTGTTTTGGCTGGAAAAGCCCTCTAAGATCATCGAGTCCAACCATCAACCCAGCACCACCGCAGCCATGAAACCTTGTCCCCAAGTGCCATGGCCACAGGTTTCTTGAACACCTCCAGGCATGGTGACTCCAGCACCTCCCTGGGCAGCCTGTTCCAATCCCTGACCACTCTTGCAGCAAAGACATTTTTCCTCGTGTCCAACCTAACCTTCCCTGACACAATTCCAGGCCCTTTCCTCTTGTTGTGTCACCTGATCCTAGGGAGAAGAGACCAAGCTCCACCTCACTGCAGCCTCCTTGCACGATTCTCTTCATGTATGTTGCCAAGCATCACTGGACGTGCTCGTAAACAACTGTGAGTCACAGAATTTGTGATTGAGACTGGAGAGGAGGAAGAAATTCTTGGCAGTGAGGGTGGTGAGAGACTGGCACAGGTTGCCCAAGGAGGTTGTGGATGCCCTTCCCTGGAGGTGTTCAAGGCCTTGAGCATCCTGGGCTTGGGGGAGGTGCCCATGGTAGAGGGGGTGGGAACTGCATGTACTTGAAGGTCCCTTCCAACCTAAACCAGGTTAGGGAGTTCTTGGCAGTGAGGGTGTTGAGACACTGGCACAAGTTGCCCAAGGAGGTTGTGAAGCACAGAATCACCCAATGTGATCTTTGATCATGCTGGGTGATTCTGTGCTCCACAACCTCCCTGGAGGTGTTCAAGGTCAGGCTTGATGAGGCCTTGAGCAACCTGGGCTAGTGGGAGGTGTCCCTGCCCATGGCAGGGACTTGGAACTGGATGATCTTGAAGGTCCCCTTCTGATCCAAGCCATTCTCTGATTCCGTGATTCAGTGGCCTTGGAGGGGGGAGCCTGGATACAAATGTGCCCAGAGATGGTGAAATGACAAATTCCCTTTCTTCTGTTGGAGTTGCTTTAATAGGAGATCTAATGGAATTAAATTAATGGCAACAAAAGAATGCATTCAAAATGTAATAATTTCAGTGGCTGTGCTCACTCTGAGGAGCTCTTAGGTTCATATCACAGCTGTTTAAATAACAGTACTGTGCTTCCCCTGGAATCTGCTGTTCTGACATGAACAGTCCAAAAGCAAAGCCTGGTAACTATTCAAATAATTCCTCAGTCTCATGACAAGGTAATGTCAATCACCCTGGTGGGCTCCAGACAGGATTATCTAGAGAGAACTTTCCTTAGGCAGGATTACCTATGGGACTTTATATAAAGCTGCATAGAGAGTGATGGAGATTAATAATCTAAATGGCCTCTGTGCTTACTAGAAAGGGAATCTGCAGGACTATCTGGGTAGGTGCAGCTCTCAGCACAACCATAAACCTGGCTTCTCTCAATAGAAGCCTTAAGTAAAGCCTTCATGGCAGAGCTGCTATTTATGTGGAGGAGTATGAGGAAGATGGAGACTCCCTTTTGACAAGGAGTCCCATGGAACAGGCAAGGGGTGATGGGGACAAGTTACTGCTAGAGGCATTCCCACTGGACCCCAGAAGAAAACTTTTCCTCGTGGGAACAGTCAGACACTGGAATCATCTTCCACGGGAAGCAGTGGAGTCTCCTCCACTGGGCAGTTTGAAGACTCAGCTTGCCAGGGTGCTGGGCCAGCTCACTGCAATTCCACTGTCACCTAGAAGGGTTGGAGCAGATGGTCCCTGGAGTCCCTTCCAACCTGGCATTGTGTGAAGTGAGATGAGGACACTCAATGCCTTTGGCTCTGAAGGCTCCACTCATGCAAGCCTCGGAAAGAGGGAGCGATGATCGCACAGGTTATGAGCATCTTTGGCTTCAGGGGTCACATTCTTTGCTTCCTGTGGGAAATGTCTGTTTTAGCCTTCAGCACTAGATAACACAGCTTCAAAACCCCCAAACCCACAGGTAACCTGAGATGCTGAAAGGTACCTAAAGTCTTTGTAGGCATCTAAGTTTCTGTGCTAAATGGCTGGCTGGAAGAGCAGAGAAAGAGCAGGTGAAGGCAAGTACATCTGAAGTGCTACAGGTCAGCACTGCTCTGCTGGGTGTATTGTTTGAGCCATGTATGGCTGCCCCTTTAGCAAAGGTGATACCTTTGATTTCCTCTCATGGCAAGGGAAATGTTAGCTTGTTTTTCATTTGGAACAAATCCATGCATTGCTCTTCAGAGCAGCCTCCCTGGAGTACCTGTGCTACGATGCAGAGCTGCTCTTTCTGATTCAAGAGGGAAAAGAAACTTGGTCAAGTTAGGAAAAGAGCACAAGGAGGAGAAAGAGAGGAAGAAAGGGACAAGAATGTTATTCTTCCATGTGATGACTGAAACAGGAAGGAATAGCCAAATGTATTCATGCTTGAAACACTTGGACTAGTTCTTCTTTCCCATCAGGCTGAATTTCATGGGAGCTGCATATTGGATGAAATACTCTTGTCAGTGTTTTGTTGCTTAAATGGTGAAATTAAGTTCCCATAATAAGATAAGGAAGTGATTATTTTGTCTCTGATAGCCAAGATAAGTCAGGAAGGTTAAAAAATTACTGAGTTGTGGGGCCTTATAATCCTGCCCTGCAATTGCTGTGTGTGTGGCTGTTGGTAAGCAGAGTCATAGAGTGGCTTGGGTTGGAAGGGACCTCAAAGCTCATCCATGGGCAGGGACACCTCCAACCAGCCCAGGTTGCTGAAGGCCTCATCCAACCTGGCCTTGAACACCTCCTGGGCAACCTGTACCAGTGCTTCACCACCTTCATTGTAAAGAATTTCTTCCTAACCTCGTCTAAATCTCCCCTCTGCCAGCTTAAGGAAGGCCATAGGTGAGTGGAGGGGGACCACTACATTCCTCAGCCTGCTGGCCATGCTCTTCCTGCTGCAAGCCAGGAACCATTGCATGTCTCTGCCACTTGCTCATAACTGGGCAAGTAATAATGTCAGAGTTCCAGTGTGGCTGGGCTGCCCACAGTAGTGGTGGATATCCTCCAAACACCATGGCCTCCTTGTCTTAGAGCAGTGGCCCAGGAGAGGTTTTGAGAGGTACTGATGCTAAGGCTGCTGTAATGTGGGTAAGAAAGAGCTGTCAGTCTGGCATGGTGGGTTTTTTCCCTTCTCCTTTTGTAGGGATTTTCTTCTGAAATTCTTTCCTAGCATCTTCTTTTTCCTTTGCCCTTCCCATTTCTGAGATCCTGCACAGCTGATTAAAAACTCACTCCCTTACTCTAAAGGTGCACTAAGCCCACGTGGTAGTGGTTGCTGCTACAGGGAGCCTCTGTTACAGACATTATATCTGAGTTGATAAATGCTGGAACAAAAGGTTCTCATTTATTCCCTCCCAAAGCCTAAGTACATGAATCCAGAATATTAGGTTAGGCATTAATGACACAGTGGGCAGGAGGTGATTTGGAAGTCATTTCCCTTTCACTCTGTCATTAGTTTGCTTCTGTAGCTGATGAAGTGCCTGTGTTTGGAGAAGCAGATCTCACCCATTCCCCTTAGCCAGGGACAAAGCCCAAAGCCCCTGGGGTGAGTGTCCCTGCAGAGTGAGCACATACAACAGGCTGAGGCTTTCTCTGACCAAAAAAGAGAACAGTTTGACAGATGAACTTGTAATGGTGTTCCTGTGGGAAAGTTGTTTGTTTTTAAACCTGCACACTGCACAACCTTTCATGCTTTTGGATTCTCTAACCTGCAGCCGTGTGTTTAAAGGCCTGAATACTCACACCAGAGCTGCTAGTTTAAGCCTAGGTACCATCAGAGAGGATCTGGTCCAGTTCAAAGCAAAAAACCACCAGGAGAAGAAGACTCCAGGAGGACCTTAGAGCTGCCTTCCAATAGCTGAAGGGATCCTACAGGAAGGCTGCAGAGGGACTTTTTCTTCAGGGTGTCTAGAGACAGGACAAGGGGGGAAGGTTTGAGGCTGAGGCAGAGCAGGGTTAGACTGGATCTTGGGAAGAAGTTCTTCAGTAGGAGGGTGGTGAGACTCTGGAACAGGCTGCCCAGGGAGGCTGTGGGTGTTAAATGCCAGGCTGGATGAGGCCTTGAGCAGCTGAGTCTAGTTGAGAGGTGTCCCTGGCCATGGAGGGGAGGTTGAAGTAGGTGAGCTCTGAGGTCCCTTCCAACCTAGTCCATTAAGGGGTTCTATGATTATCTAGCCCAGTGCAAAGTACAGACCCAGCATGCTCCTGTGCTGCATTCTGAAGCATTCCAGTGCTGAGAGGAGACTGGAGGGGCTGGTACATCAGAGCAAACCACACAGTCGTTCTGTGCAGGGCTTCTGTGGGTGCTGAGCTTCCAATAGCTCTTGCTCTACTCAGCATAACCAATACATGACAGAGGAGCTTTGGCAACTTGTCTGAAACTCTTCTGTGTCTGAAGTGTAGCTGAGGTGACAGGTGTTAGTGCCTCACTGGATGACACTCTGCTCTCAGGTTGATAACAGCAAATCAGTCTTTCCACTGAACAATGACGACTTTCCTCCAGGCACTTTTTGCTTTGTGTGCCCTTCTGTAACCACTATAAACCAGCTGGTTTGTAGTCTTGGAGCTGTTGACTACTGCAACGTGTTCAGAGCAAAGCTGTGGCTATTTGACTCTCTTTAGTCAGTTTCTGCAGCTTTTTTTTCTGGTTAGCACTGAATTAACACTGCGTTTAGGGGGGGAAAAAAAGGTATTAACATATACTCCAAAGAGTTTGTTGCTACTCACTACTTACTTGATGCACAGCTTTCTAGGAGGGCAAGAAATAAGGCACACTTATGTGCAGTGTCAGTGGCTGAAAGGTTTTGGTGTGATCCAGGCAAGATACAATATCACCAGATCTGATGAGTTCCCTTTAAGTGTTCTGTGACCCCACCCAGATGAAAACATCCAAACCACATGTCTGCCTCTAATCTCTGCTGATGAAATTAGGAGTTAAGAGCATAAGAGCCTAAGGGTCTTGTCCAAATTCAGCTGCTGTGTGTCCTCCTGTGCCTGTTAACTGTAGCCCTTCTGGATTCTCAGCCATCAACTCAGCATTTTTCCCACTCCATGGATCTGACCTGAATGCTGCTCTGCTTAATGGGCTCAGATCAATTCTGTGCCTGTGTTGGGTGGGTGCTTGAACTCCAGCGTGAAGGCAGGTAGCAGGTTGTGACAATCGGGGATCTGTAGGCTAAAGGGTGTTGAGGGCCCTATGCATGTCTCAGAGGGCTTGCTTTGGGATTGGTTCTCTCTTGCCTCAATACATCTGAGTGCCCATTAGAGGATGGATTGCCCTAGGCTCACTCCTGAAACTCAGGCTTTGGTTTAAGTTCATCTGACATGCCAGTGGGTGTTAATCTGCTCTCCCTTTGTCACTCCTGGCCTTTCTGGAAAGTTGTGGCTACCTTCTGTGTCCAGTGTTGTGTTCACTGAAAACCCCCAAGGCTGCAAGCATTTCTGGTGGGTCATTAGTGACAGCAGTGTCACCCCTGCAGAATGAAGGGCTAAAGGGAATTACCCTCTTAGATGCTGCTAGTTGCAAAATGGGTATTTGAAAAGGAAGTTTCAAATAGCCTGTAACCAGTAAACAAAATGAGCAAAAAGCTGAGCTGGTTACATCACCAAGTTTGCTGGCAAACAGCAGTTGCTGAGATGACAACACACTTGGTTCCTCAGAAATCCAGCTCATCAGGGCAGTGAAGCTGGTGGGTTTGGAGAGCATATCTTAGGAAAGCCTGAGTCAGCTGGGATTGTTTAGCCTGAAGAAGAGACTGAGAGAAGACCTCAGTGCTCTCTGCAGCTCCTTGAAAGGAGGTTGGAGTGAGGCTGGTGTTGGACAGGACAAGAGGTAATGGCCTGAGGCTGTCCCAGGGGATGTGTAGGTTGGATATTAGGAAAAATTTCCTTGCTGCGAGAGTGGCCAGGCTTTGGAACAGGCTGCCTAGGGAGGTGGTGGAGTCACCATCCCTCGAGGTGTTCATGGTCTTGTGCTCCTGGGTAGAAGGTTGGACTTGATGGTCTTAGAGGTCTTTTCAAACCTTAATGACTCTGTGATCTTTCAACTTGCTTGCAACTAGTCTGGTTCTAAACCAAGTGGCTAGAGCCACCTGTGCCGCTTTCAGCAGCTCCCCTGTGAGTCTGTAAGCACACTGGGAATCTCTGACTGGATGGAATTCCTACCTCTCCCATGCCCAAGCATTGTTCTAATCAGCTGGCAGTTCACCTGTCTATGCACATTAACATTTCCAAATGCAGAGTGCCCAGCCAGCAGTCACTGCTCTGCAGAGCTGCCAGTGTCTAATTGTTTCTGGCAATGCTGACTGCTTTTTGTAAGCTTTTTTTTTTTTTTCCTTTTAAATCTTCTCCCCCCTCAACTGGCATTTCAGAGCTGCAGCCTTCACAATACATTAGCTTAATGCATTTTGAGCTCAACCATTCCCACCACTGCTGATATGTCTGCTCTTCTACTTGAAATCAGCATGCAGTGGAAACGATTCAGACAGATGAATAAATAAAGCTCTAAACAGCCACATCCCTGTGATGGCAAACCCCGATCGAATCTCACGGCTAGGACAGTGCTGCCAACACGGCCTGGCTGAGCAGAGGCTTCTGCACTCCGGGTGGTGCTGCAGGCAGGTGAAGGGTGACTCACTTGAGCATGTCAGTTTGATGGACATGTAGTCTCTGCCACAGTCCTTCCTGTAGCGACAGCGCAGCCAGTTCAGGAGGCAGAGTCCGTCGCCGCACTGCAGCTCCTCTTTTTTACATGGCAGGATGCTCTGCTCAGCTGGAAGGAGGAGAAATGAGAGGTGACTTTGTGTAACCAGCAACTCCTTCCTGAGTAACAGAGCCATGTGCCTGCTGGATGGCAGGCCTGCTGCTGCTGAAATCCGTGGCTGCATGAGGTCACTCTGCCCTCTTTGTCAGATGTGAGAAGGGTCTGAGGCTCAAACAGGCTCACAGGATGTCAGGGGTTGGAAGGGACCCAAAGAGCTCATCCAGTCCAACCCCCCTGCCAGAGCAGCACCAGACAATCCAGCTCAGGGCACACAGAACACATCCAGACAGGCCTGGAAAGGCTCCACAGAAGGAGACTCCACAACCTCTCTGGGCAGCCTGTGCCAGGGCTCTGGGACCCTTCTGGTATGGAAGTTGCCCCTTGTGTTGAGCTGGAACCTCCTGTGCTGCAGCTTCCATCCATTGCTCCTTGTCCTATCCCAGGGAGCAAGTGAGCAGAGCCTGTCCCCCCAACCCTGACCCCCAGCTCTCAGATACTTAGAAACATTTCTTAAATCCCCTCTCAGTCTTCTCCTCTCCAGACTAAGCAGCCCCAGGTCCCTCAGCCTCTTCTCACCAGGCAGTGCTTCAGTCCCCTCAGCATCATCCTTGTAGCCCTCCACTGGGCCTTCTCCAGCAGATCCCTGCCCCTCTTAAACTGGAGAGCCCAAAACTGAAGGCAGCACTCAAGATGAGGTCTCACCAGGGCAGTGTAGATGCAGAGGAGAACTTCCCCGGATCTGCTGGACACACTCTTCTTGATGCCCCCCAGGACCTCACTGGCCCTCTTGGGCACCAGGGCACATTGCTGTGCCATGGATGTTCTCCACCAGCACTCCCAGGTCCCTCTCCACAGGGCTTCTCTCCAGCAGATCACCTCCCAACCTGTCTTGCTGCAGTCTATTGTTCTTCCCCAGATGCAGGACTCTGCACTTGTCCTTGTGAACCTCATTTGGTTCCTCTGTGCTCAGCTCTGTCTGTCCAGGTTCCCTGCCCTGCTGTTGCTCATCATTACATGGTGCTCGAGACAGCTGAGGCCTGGGTGAAGCACACCAAAGCAGTCTTGCAGGCACTGTGTCTCTGAGGCCTACTGACTGATAGGCTTTAGCATCCAAAAGAAACCAATCCATCACTGTCCCAGCTGAACACACAAAATGGATAAATGAGGGCAAAAAAGTTCTTGCATAAACCTGGAGGACTGGATTAAAGGCTCTTTAGCCCTTAATGTAACTCTCAATCCCTCTCCTGTTTGACAGTTAAGTGTAGGAACTCAGTCTGACTGAACAGGGAAGGATTTTTGGAATCATCTTAATAAAGCTCTTTGTAAATTTATGGAAACACAAACTCAGGTTTGGGTTTTCAGAGACATGAAATCCTATGTAGCAGGGCCTCAGAGCTGAACTCAGGTTGCTTGATGTGAGCATTCCAAACACAGGTAAAGAAAACTTCAAGCCCAACCTGATTAACATTTGCTCTTAAAAGTGATTGACACAGAGGGCTTTCTTGCAAACAGGTACCTGGCAGAGGACAGGCAGTTCTGCTGTGTCATGGCTTTGTTTGCTCACCAGTGTTTTTAATTGGAGCCTTTTGGTCACCCTTCCTAGCTGCAAAATCATGCACTTGGGAGTAATTGTTCCTGATCTCTGGTTCTCCACACAGCTGCTCCAGGAGATGTCAGTGCAGTTATAAATGGCACCAGCCCCAACAGCAGGAAACCTTCTTACAGTAAACCTTGGGCTGTAGGATTGTACCTGGCAGCTCTGCAATCTAGAGACTAACCATCAGCTTGTACTGGTTTGTTGCAGTACAGGTCCCAGATGGTTACTGCATTTCTCAGGCAGTTTTGGGGTAAAATGGCAATTAAAGTTGTGGGGGTTCCTGCCCAGGTTGGTTTGGCTTTTTTAGAGTTAAAATATGACAGTAATTATTTTGTGGTACCAAACACAGTCACTGTGTAAATGGGAACAACTTTTGTTAACTCTAGACTGGTTACAAAGTCATTGCAAATAGCCAAAAAGAATTCACCTGCAAGAAAATGATATGGAAAGGTGAAAAAAAAACCAACCCTGACCAATGTATTAGAGCAATTGGTCCTGGTATGCATCTCACATCTCTATCTTCAAACTACATTAGGAACTAAACAGACTTCACAGAAGTGACCTTGATTATTTCAAGCCTCTTTGAACTTGCTCCAGCCCACAAGCTTTCCACTCTCTCATATTCACTGCTCCTGTTTTTATTAGTTGGATGCAACCCTCCTCTGTCACTGGTTACATCCAAAAATGGTGAAATTGTAAGAAGGTTTGTTACAGCTCCTGTAACATAAAATTCCTGTTTTACTTTTCACTGCTTTGCTGGCTATGCTTTGAAGGTCACTGGAAGAGAAATGCCTCTCTTCTCTCATCCAGAAAGCAATACCATGCTTTCTGTTGCTGCTAGCTGCTGTTGAGCTGTGTCAGTCACTGGGGGATGTGATCTTGATGAGAATGCTAGAAAGCCACTGTGGTCTTTTATTATCTTCAAGGACAACCATGAAGAATTTTAAATGACAAGAAATTACCTGGGCAGATCCAAATGTTTTGAATTGAAATGCAGTGGAGGACAATGACTTCAACTACATGATCATATGTAAAAGTAGAATATTGCAGTGGTGGAAATTGTCCAGCAGCAAGTCTGTTCCTCCAACCCCAGAACCAAGGACAGAAATGAGAGTGGACAAGGATGGGGGAAAAAAGATGGTACAGGAGAAAGCAGCTAGTGCAGTATCTTGTTAACAAGAGTCAGTGCCAGACTGCTACCACTCCAGGGGGGCCTTGCTCACCTTCAGTTGCTGGGTAATCTAAAGCAATCCATTTTTCCAGCCAACATTTCTTCCTTTTCCCCACCCTCAGTGTTATCCAGGCACCTGCAGTCTGGAAGGACAAGGCCTGCTGCTTTCTGCGCTACCTGCTATGATAAAGTTTCAGCATTAGGTCTTCTAAGTAGGAGTAATCTTGTAGTAATTCCTATTGCCTAGAAAGGCTGGACCAGATGATTCTTGGGGTCCTTTCCAAGCTGGCATTCTGTAGTTCTGTGCAACTTTGCAGCTACTACAAAACAAAGCTAGGATCCTGAAACCCTGTGCAGATGAGATGTTTGCAGAACTGCTTCTCTTAAATGACAAAACTAAAAGGGATGAATTAAGTAGGAGGGATTCAAAAGTTAACACCACCCACTCCTTCCCCCCCCATTTCACTACTGCTTTTTATACTCACAGAATCATAGAATTGTTTGGGTTGGAAAACCCTCTAAGATCATTGAGTCCAACCAGCAGCCCAACACCACTATGAGCACATCAAACCATGTCCCCAAGTGCCATGCCCACAGCTTTCTTTAACACCTCCAGGCATGGTGACTCCAGCACCTCCCTGGGCAGCCTGTTTCAATCCCTGACCACTCTTGCAGCAAAGACATTTTTCCTCATCTTCAACCTAACTCTCCCCTGGCACAATTTCAGCCCATTTCCTCACGTTCTATCACCTGATGCTAGGGAGGAGAGCCCAGGTGAGGTGGGCCTCACTGCAACCTCCCTTCAGGGAGCTGTGGAGAGCAACGAGGTCTCCCCTCAGCCTCCTCCATGATAAACCAGCTCAGCTCCCTCAGCTGCTCTTCCCCAGCCCTGCTCTCCAGACCTTTCACCAGTTTTGTTGCCCTCCTCTGGAGAAGGGCAGGATCCTAATTCATTGCTTCTAATGAAAGAAAACAATTGCTGAAAGGAAAATCCTCCTTTTAATGCTAGAAGTAAAGATTAGCATGCTTGCCTCTAAAAAACAGTAATTAAAAGATAAGAAACTTAGAATTGGAGGCCAAAGCAGCAAAGTGTCCTAGAAGCACTATTTGCATTAAGAACAGTGCTGAAGTAGCTGGAATGTCCTCCAGTGACTGCCTCAGCACAGCTCCTTGGGGACTGCAGGTTTCTCAATGTCATAGCATGTCAGGATGGCTTCACTCTGAGGGATTTCAGGAGGTTCTAGCAAGATGTGGTTTAAGTCTTGCAGCTAAAATCCCTGTTTGCATAAATGCTGTCAAATCCAGCTCAGTTGCTTCTGCCAGCTCTGAGTTTGAGGCCAAATTTTTAAAGCATCTAGAAAGACTCTTCAGCAGGCTCCACAAAAATGCATAATCAGGTGCCTGCCTCTCATTGAAAGATGCTTTGCATTAAGGTGTCTGGGCATCTACTGCATTTTTAGGTGCTTCAGCACCTAGCTCAAATGCAGTCATTGTATAACAATGAAATGTCAGGCTGCAAGAGCTACCAGCACTCACCACCTCCCAAACGCATCTTTCTCCTTCTTTTCTCTGAGAGGTTTCTTAGATCAAACCTGTACCAGTTGGATCAGATTCCCTTCAAAAACTAAGGCATCATTTCTCTTTATTTGCAAGGACTCTCATCTGTATTTTTGTATAGGAGTGAATTCTAATCTATCATTCTTTCCACTAAAAAATAAATAACTCGGGAATGAGAGGTTGGAGTTGCGAGAAGCTGCTGAAGCTGGAGCACGAAGTCAGTGGTTACAGTAGAAACAAATGATTTGGAGTTATCAGCCTACATCCTCCTAAAGGAGGATGAGAAATTGCAGGCTTGGAGAGAAATGGATACCTTCCTAGTGCAAATTCCAGTCTAATAAATGAAAAGGTAAGAAAAATACATATGTACTTGATGTAACTGAGATTTCAAGACATCGTAAAATGAACTGATGGCAGATACTGAGCAGGGTACCACTTACAAGGGGAGAACAGTTCTGAGGTTTGGTTCTGGTGGCATTTGGACTTGGTGATCCTGAAGGTCTTTTCCAACCTGAATGTTTCTGTGATTCTGTGGCCCTGTTCAAGCCTGAATGACTCCCTCTTTGCAGAAGTGCAAGGTGGAAAACTACAGTGTCAATGTTTTCTGAAGGAACCTACAGGGAGAGATGGATTCCTTCAGAAAACATCAACACTTTGAGGGAGGGAAAAAGAGAATATCAGTGAAGGAAAATGAAGAGCAGATTATTCTGAGGATAAAACTTTGCTGTGCACTTAAAGATGAGGAGGCAACTGGGGTGTGCTTCTGTTACTGCCTGGCATCGCAGGGACATGTGGCTTCTGGCACTGTCTGCTTAGAGAAGAGAGAGGCCGGTAATGGGTGGTAGATGGTGGTGCTTTGGTAACTGGCACTTCTCAAGGCACCCCATAAGTGGCAGGAATACAGTGCTGCAGGGTGCAGAGGTCTTAGTGCAGATGTGTCAGTCTCTTCAGCTTCCTGGCACAGTGCACTCTCCTCTCCAGGACACCAGCTCACAGCGGAGCTGCCGCCCACGGATTGAGGCAGTTCCCTGTCTTGCTGAACATCAGTTACCTGCCAGTGGAACCACTGTAAGATACCTGCCCAGAACCCACCTCACCCAGTCCCTCCAGCTGTGTGAACTGCAGGTGTGTGTGACCCTCAGGTTCTGTTGATTGAGTGCTGGCCTCTACACAGCTGGGTTCAGCTGGCTGAGTTTAGAGACCACTCTGGGAAACATGCAGGATTTGCCATCAAGAACAAGAGATGTGCAGTGCAGAGCACTTTATTCTTGCTGTGCATGGAAAGATTTCCTTATTTATGAGCAGAAGTTTGTTCAACCTTCCATTATCATCTTGAGGTCTCAGAGCACAGCTGGCATCCAGCTGTGCTGTTACTGTGTATGAGCTGAATGCTGCGGACAGCATCCAAAGCATCTACTCAGGGGCCTGCTGGTTTTAGAATCAGGATCTTCTGTGCTTTTTGTAGCAAGCATGTCCCTGTGCCTGGCTGAGGGTGGGTTTCATGCAGAGAGAGAAGGCAGCCACACTAACAACACTTTTGTTCCTTTTTGATTTAGTGAGCATAAGTCTGTAAGAGCTATAAATGTTAAAACACAGGAGTCTTAACACTGGATTTTAAAATGCTATTTGCACACTTTACAGCTTTGGTGTTCCTGCTCCATGCATCCAAATGAATTTTCTAGAGATAATGCTGACTTCTCACTTTCACAGCCACACATACCTGACCAAAAGCTGAAAACACATTGCAAAGAAAATTCTCAAAAACTAACAACTCAGCCAACAAACTTTAATAGCAAATTTAATTTCCAATCAGAAATGTGCATTAAATGCTGGAACTATCAATCTGGCTTGGAACTGTGTGGTTGGAGCCACATAGATCCTGAGTGTTCACTTGCCTGGACTTGGCTTTGCATCTCTGCCCTGCAATGTTCATGAGGCACAGGTGACTCTGCCTGAGAAGAGCTGCAGCCCTGCTCCTGGGCTTCTGCACTTAGAAATTCAGTGTTGGGCAGGTAAACAGCTCTGGTACCTGGCATGCATGAGCTACCTGTGCCTTGTGTAGCTCAGGAACACAGCCTGCAGGCTCCTTCCTGCAGAGCACAGTAAGAGCCTGGCAGGACACTAGTCTCCTTCTATGAGCCCTAGAAAAGCATTATTGTTGTTTTTTATTGGTTGAACTGCAATTAGTTAAGGCCAAAGTAAAACACAGATACTGTCTTAAGAACACTGAATTTTGAAGAGCCATAGGTGCCCACCTGGCAATTAGGGCAACACTCAGACTATTCTTGCTGCAACAGCTGTTACAAAACTCCACTGATCTGAAATGAATGCCATACCAAGCTGTCCTGCCATGGAGAAGCTGTCTCTGGGACAGGCAACAGCAGGGAAAAATCTTGACTTTGAGCCAAGAAATGGATTTAAAAAAAAGTTATTCTGATGTGGATCCCCAAACTAAACATGTGCTGGCTGCACTGGTGGTGTCCAGGTGGTCATCTCTTTGGTGGCCAGAGAGTGAACAATTTTCAGTAGCTACTGACTTTGCATTTTCTCTTGAGCCCAACTTTAGCATGGTATTTTTTTTTTTTTCTGGGGGTTTAAGGCATTACTAGGCAAATCTGAAAGATCTCAGTTTGTATTTACTTGGCTTTGAACTGTCTGTCCTCAGCTTTATCAATCAGCTCTGCTCCTAGTCACCATGGTTATCTTAGGGTTAGATCCTCCAGACTGTTGACAGAAGCTGGTCCTGGCACTCTGAATAACTTCTCCAAGCTGGTAGGTTGTGGCAGCAAACACTGAACTTGAGAATATTTCTTGTCTGTGAATGATGGTAGCTGCCTGACATTGTTGGTCCTTTATGTATGCACCAAAGTAAATCAATCCTTGCCTCTTCCTCCTTTAAACTTCAGGTTTAATCTCATGATTTCTCTCTCACCCATGGTGGGCTCGGAAGTTGTTACCCATGTCATAAGCTGTGCTGAAATGTTGCAAATATTTTTCTCTTGATCTGAAGTGCTTGCTCTGAGGGAGATCTTGCTCGGTTTTAGTCGTTGTGGGTATGTTTTTATCAGCATGCATTCCTTCATCTCAGAGATTGGACATGCTGCTTTGATTCCTGCACACATGTGGCTTTCTGCCAGAACAGGACCAGTGACAGGAGCAGAAGTGCCTCCTGTAATGTTTTATTTCCTTTAAAAAAAAAAACCCTGCATGTAATACCTACAAAAACCAGTCATAAAAAGGAGAGTGAAAGGGAGTCAGATGTCAGGAGTTCTTATTTCAATGACTGGAAGCAATTTTTAGCCACGTTTATTTCAGTGGGGAGTGCCAAAATGGTATCAATTTTGACTGATGTCAGTGTGCTGTTTGTTAGCAGCTATGTGCTAATTGGTGGTTGTAGGAGAAAATGCTGGAAAGGAGTCATTTGTGTTTCTTTTTTCCTTTTAAAGAAAAAAAGCAAAACATTGACAAGGTGAAATGTTATGTTCCTCTATTCCAGGCAATTCTCTCACTCCTCTGAGCTCTGTCTGTGTAACAAGCACAAGGTTAAGTCCATTTCTGTTAACTCAGTTGTTTCCTTAGTCAGGAAGCTATTGGCTTTTTAATGGATTGATGTTTATCTGCTAGAGGACTTTAAATATAATATTCCTACAGCTGTACATGGCTGCAAGGCATGACAGTAATGCAGTTAAAAAAAAAAAAGAGACTACTTACAAAGATTGGAATAATTGCTGCCTAGTCCAATATGGATGGAGCTTCCAGAGATGAGAGGAAGATAGATGAAAAGAACTAAGGAGGGAAAAATGAGGGGGGGGGAGGGAAAAAGGTCCTTAATAGCAGTTTGTTTTTGTTTTGCAGCCAGCTGTCAGTTGAAGACACATTGTGCTGTCAGCCTGCACTCACTCTCGGGGGCAAGATTACATGTTTTGGGTGGACACTGCATGCACAGATGTAGCTCGAATGGGGGTGAACAAACCAAGCAAATCCTTGCTTCATACTTCCAGGAATCACTCCAGCTTAGGAAATATTATTATACAGGGCTTGAGCGACTCTCAGATCCCAAACTCCGTGTACAAACAACAGTGTCTTACGTAAATATGCTAAGTATTGCTGTTCAGTCGCCCCCTGGTCTCTGACACAGGTCCCTAGCCCTGTAAAACACAACTGTTCCCTCATGTCAGTGCATCCTGCATGCGTTAGGGGCGTGTGTGCGTGTGTGTCAAACCGGGCTGGGAGAAATCTATTCCAAAATCTGATACACATCCTCTCCCTATGCATTTTAGCTTTAATATTTATAACTCGCACTTCAGAGATGTTTACTTGCAGGCAGCAGAACGCACGCAGGAGTAAAACGTGTCCTAAATAACACCACGTTCGGGTTTCGGAGGAGATGGGATCGTTCTCCCCTGCAGCCGCAGGCAGGCTGGGAGCCGCTGCCACAGCCGGGCGTGGTACGGCAGCAGCAGGGGCTCTGCCCGGGCTGCAGTGACCCCAGACGGAGCCTGCGGCCGTCCCCCGGCTCCTGCCCCGCAAGCAGCCGCTCCTGGGCGGCTCTTCGCGGCGGGCCCCGCTTGGCTGGGCGCCGCGGGGCGGCCGCTGCCGCTTTCCCGGAGTAACGCAAACTTTCCGCGGACACCCGCCCCGGGCCCCGCCGCCCCCCAGGGCAGAGCACTTGCGGCTGCCGCCCGCTCTCCCCGCCGGGCCCCTCGCGTCGCGGCTTACCCCAGCACACAGGCGCGGCCGTTGTCTCCATGCGCCTCGGCCGCGGCTCCCCGGCGGCAGGCAGCGGGCGGCCGGGCGGGCGCAGCAGCCGCCGCCAACAGACGCTCCCCGCCGCCTCCTTCTGCCAGCGGGGCCGGGGCGGCGGCGGCGGCTGGACGGAGCCGGCGCCCATGGGCGGAGGGCGGGGGGAGGCGGCTGACCTCCGCCCCGCGGGGGCCGGCCGCAGCTCCCCCTGCCCTGCCTCCGGCCGGGGCGGGGGGAGACGGACTCGGGGTGCCGGCCTGAGGAGAGCGTGGGGCAGCGGGGCCCGGGGCCCGCACAGGCCGCACGGCGGAGCCGCCCGCCCCCGGGGCGCATCTCCGGGGGCTTGGCTCGGCCGGGGTGGGGGATGCTGGGCTCCTGGGGCCCGGGATGAGCTCTGCTCCGCGCCCTGTCCTCCCTCTGCGCTCCCAAAGGGAAGGGAAGTGTCAGGGCTTCTGCGGGGATTCGCTGCCTGGGGAAGGAGCTGTAGGCGGATAACGGCTCCTGAAAGTCGAGTCCAGCCCCGCACTTGGGCTGGAAGGGAGGGGACTGCCTGGGCATGAACCCGCGGGGATGGACGGGATTATCCCGGCAGCGCGGCGGGGATAAGTCGCTGCGGCTGGATGGGGGCCAGGAGAGGACTGCAGCCCGAGTAAGCGCTGAAAACACTTCTTAACTGTGAGAGTTACTTGTTACCAGGAATCTGGGAAGCGTTTCTCTTTGTGCCTTGTAAAGCGGTAGAGTCAGGGAAGACAGGGCTGCAGCTGCTGCTGAAGCCTGTGAGCTTTCCTGAGCGGCTCTTTACCTCTAGGAAAAGCCTGGCACCAGCTGCTGAAGTGAAGGATGCAAGAAACGAGACTTCTTTTTGTGTACGTGCTGACAGCAGTTTGGGGATTTTTTTTTTAGGGACCAAGTTGCATTGGCAGTTCTTCCTGTGCAAAGCATAGACCTGCAGGTGCTTGCAGAGTGGTCACACTGCTCCTGCCTTGAGGGAAACGGAAGCTCCCCGAGCATGTAGACATCCCTCTTCACTTCCCTGCCCCCGGGTGGCTGGCAAGTCTGGAAAGCAAATTCTCTCGTTTTGGAAGACCTATACCATTAGTACCTAGGCTGTTTAATTTCTCTTTGTTTCAGTAGTGGTGGACTCAAAACTTGTGATGGAGTTTGGAGTGAATTTAAAGCTTCTCAGCTCTTCTGTGAAGTTTCCTGCTGTCATTGATCACCTATTTTCTTGTTTTTTTTTTTTTTTTTTTCTTTTTGTGTGTGTCTCTTTTTGTGTTTTAAATGTAAGGAAGCATTAAGCAAGCCTAAGGCGGGTGAA
>WBNM01046175.1:38822-52142 GCA_013399055.1 Ramphastos sulfuratus
TGGACCCAGAATTTGTATGTATTAGTAATGAGATGTTTGGAGGATTCCGTTTATCACATCATTTTTTGAATTTGTTTATTCTTGATGGAGAAGGTAGTGAGGAAATAAAGATCAGTTGGATTGTACAGTTAGCCTTAGATAAAATGCCTTAGGATGAGCAAAGTTGATTGATCAGGTTTTGGGAACAGGAAGATGGTGAATTAAGATGATGTTGTCCCCTCCGGATATATCCACATGCACATATGTTCATATACCTGCTAGGAAATAACTGGGCCCAAGATTGTTGTTGAAAACCCAATAATATTTCTCCTGTCTGTCATTTCAGTCTCTCTGTTGCCATCTCAGCTCGTGTTTAAGGATGTAGAATGGAAAATTTGATCTCAGTGTTCTTTCCCCTCTCATTCTTCTTCTTTTCCCTGCTTATGGCAGAGGGTTGGAACTAGATGATCCTTGAGGTTCCTTCCAGCCTTACCATTCTATGATTCTGTAACCCCTTAATTAACTTATAGCTAGTTAATTGTGCAATTTATTTTGTATTGACCTTTTGAGGACCTTAAAGCATCTGACAGTGAAAGCAGAGTCTCAGTGTTTATTTCCATGAGTTCTTGTATGAATTTACCATAAATTCTAATGGCACTTTTGGAATTAGATGGCCAGTGGATTGTGAAAAGATAATGATATTTGTGTCCCTGGAGATGCAGAGTTAGAAATGCACACAAATGTACAAAAAGAAATAGTGAATTATGTCAGTAAAGGAGGTGACAGCACTACCACCAGTGGTAACAGCAATCCTGCATGTCAGAATATTACACTTTGATACCTTTGAGGTCCACCCTTTGACACAGCAACCAGACTCAGCACTAAAGATCCTGTGTTTGTGTGATGAGGTCCACTTACAGTCCCCATAAAACACTCTTCACTTTAGGAGCACCTATCTGTATCTGTTGTCTCAGGGAGAAGACCATCCCTGAAAGATGGTTCCTCAGTGGGGAGCCCTCACCCTGTACAGGCAGAACTCAGCTAAGGTTCAGAGCCTCACTTATGTGCCTCAGGTATCATTCAGAGTCACAGATTGCATTGGGTTGGAAAAGGCCCTCAAAGGTCATCTTGTCCAACCCCACTGCAGTCACCAGGAACATCTCAACTACAGCAGGCTGCCCAGGGACACATCAAGGCTGATCTTGAACGTTTCCAGGGATGAGACCTCAACCACAGCCCTGGGCAATCTGTTCCGGTGTTTCACCACTCTCATTGTAAGAACTTCTCCTGATGCCCAGCCTAAACCTGCCCTGCTCCAGTTTCAAACTATTGCCCCTTGTCCTATCCCCATGGGCCCTTTCAAACAGTCCCTCCCCAGCTTCCCTGAAGGTCCCCTTCAGATACTGAAATGTAGCTCTAAGGTTCCACCCAGAGCCTTCTCTTCTCCTGTCTGAACAGCTTCAATTCTTCCAGCCTGTCCTCCAGCCCTCTGATCTTCATTGCCTCTTCTGGACCCTCTTCATCAGGTCCATGTCTGTCTTGTGTTCAGGGCCCCAGAGCTGGATGAAGTACTCCAAGTGAGGTCTCAGCAGAGCAGAGGGACAGAATCCCCTCTCATCTGCCAGTCTTGTTGCTTTGGATGCAGCCCAGGCTGCTATTTGCCTTCTGGCTGCAAGTGCCCATTGCCTGCTCATGTCCAACTTCTCATCCAGCAGCACCCCCAAGTCCTTTTCTGCAGGGCTGCTCTCAATCTCATTGTCCCCCAGCCTGGATTGATATTGAGGATTGCCTTGACCTTGGTCGTGGGAAAGGAGAAAAGAAAGTCTTCTTAAATTTCATCTTTACACTCCAGACTAGTTTCTTGATTGCTGGTTGGAGTAACCCTTGTGGAGGTTGGGAGTTGTGTGTTTTATTTCTTGGTTGTTTTTTTCTATCCAGATGGACACTGAAGCAAAATATTTGGCATTTACTAGCAGTAATCTTTTTAAAAGAGCCTTTGGATGGAGAGCTCTTGTGGAAAAAAGACATCCCCCGCAGCGTTGTTAGTGTAGGCAAGCATGTGAACCTAGCAGTGCATTTGTTAACCTAAAGCAAAAGCACACGTTGGGGGAAGCCAGCATGGCAGCAAACTCTGTGTGACCCAAAATAGGCTTGCTCTGTCTGAACCTGTTGTGTGCCAGCAGGCCATGCTGGGTGTGCTGTGGCAAAGAACAGGCCCTGTCTTAGGCGTGGTTTGCGCTTTGCCAACAGGAACACAAGCCAGCATCTCTCCATTCTGGTGCTGTTTTATTTATGAAATGTTTGTCAATCTGCAGGACCTCGGGAAGAGGATAAATAATTTACAGCTGTGCAAAGGCACAAAGTTCTTCGCTGAAGCTGGGAAGGTTTGTCATAATCGCAAGGAAGAGATGCAGACTGGAGATCAAAGTGCCTGGGGACAGCTCCGAGGGTCACACAGCCCCTGTGCAGCTCAAACCTGGTTTCACTGGCGTTGTACATGCCAAAGTGAGGGCAAAGTAAAGCCCTGGAAGCACTGGTGAGGCTCCTGCCTGGGAGGAATTGCTGTGAAAGGCAGAAATCTGGGACAGGAAAGAACTTGCAGGGAGAGTGACTCTAATGCAGCTAGATTTTTACGTGAAATGGGTGAATAAAAACATAGCAGCACCCTCCAGGTTGTGTTTTCCCCCCTATCCTGACAGGCTGGCACCGCCAACGAAGCCTGAGACCTTTTTTAATGCTTAAAGGGAGAACACAACATACTCTCTTGTTTAAGATTTCTAACCTGTGGAAATAAAAGTGCAGTAGGATAAGCAAACTGGCAATTAATTGAAAAATTCGAGACAGAGAAGTTCACTTGCTGGGAAAGAGAAGCAGAGGGCGAGGTGATTGGGAGAGGTGGGATGGCTTTGTGCAGTAGGTTTGCAGGGGAATGTGAGGCAAGCTTGGGGACAAAAGATACACAGCAAAGCAAAGAAAAAGGAATGGCCCCTGAGGGCTTCACATTACAGAAGGATTGGAGCAGGACTTGGGATACATGTTGTCTCTGACAGCTCGGAGGTGGTGTTTAATGCAGTGGAAAGAGCAAACAGCAGTGTGGCACAACCCAGTAAAGAAGGTAACAAAAAGAAATGGGATGAGCTGGGTTGCTGCAGCACTTAAAAGGTTGGTGAGCAAGACCACATTTAAGAGATCAGCTGCATCAATTTATGGTCAGCTTTTGTGTATCCTTTTGACAAAATCAAGATCTCCTCAGAATTGTGGATAAAATGATAAAGGAGCAGCTGTGAATGACCACTCTGGGCTGCAGGTGAGCAAAAAAACAGGTCAACTGGCTGCTGGATGGAGAGGGAAATGATAGATTAAGTATCAGTGGAGAAAACAGAAAGGGATTGAAGGGGAATGAAGCCACAGGCAGCTGGAGTTAGTGGTTTGTAATCACAAAGGACACTTTTGTGTTCCTTAGTACTTCAAAGGAAAATTGACTTCTGCTGAAAGCCCAGTGGAAAAAATGAGATGTCACAGGCACATGCACCTCAGTTGTGGCTCTGCTCTGCTTGCTCTCGCTGCTTCACGAGCTGGAGCCATAACCATGCCTTTGGTTATTCATCTACAGTTGCTCCAGGCTTAACTCAGGATGTATTGACTGTCAAATTGGGGCCAAAGGAAGCAGAGGGCAGTCAGGCTTTACTGTCCTGTCTTTTCTCTCTCTGGGTACTGCTGGTTCTTTGTGATTTAATCTAGGTCCCAGGTGAAGCAGGGGCAGTGCAGCTGAAACACAGTGAGATTTGTGTGTTGCTGATCACTTCCCGGGGGGCAGATACTCCCTGCTCCTCTGAAACCCACGCAGAGTGTCTGCCCCTTGGCTGTGAAGCTGCTGGAGTGTGCTCTCCAAACAAATACAATGTCTGAAGTGATTACATGGCCAGCAAAAGGCACCAGGGAGATGCATTATTTAGCACCCTGCCCCACGCTGAAGCTCAGTCCAGCCTCAGTGCTAATTACCTGTGTGCTTTACCCAGGAGGGTCCCAGAAATGGAGTGCAAAGCCATGCTGAGGACACTTATTACACTGATTTATTGATTTTTTTATTATTTTTTTTCTATTACCTTAAAAATAATTTTGTTTCTGGCAATGTGAACTGACAACAAAATGAAAACATGTCCCACCCACTTAGGGATTTTTTCCTCCTTGCTTGCTTTCTTTTCATGGATTCATAGGGTGGGTTTGGTTGGAATGGACCTTCAAGGTCACCTAGTTCCAACCCCACTGCCATGGGCAGGGACACCTCCCACTAGCCCAGGTTGCTCAAAGTCTCATCCAAAGTGGCCTTGAACACCTTCAGGATGGGGACATCTATGACCTTCCTGGGCAACCTGTTCCAGGGTCTCCTCATCCTCACTGGAAAGAATTTTTCTCTAATCACCAGTCTAAATCTCCCCTCTTCCAGCTTCAATCCATTCCCTCTTGCCCAGGGTCTTGATGTAGATCTTACATTTAGTAGAAACCAATATCCAGCTGCATTTAAATTCCTCCTTCTGTGTGGCAGGAGCTCCAAGGTGAGATGAAGAGGAGCACTCCTTTTATTGATGGGAGGGGATTAGTGTTGCTATGAAGAGATTTACTTACAGAATCCATCTATCCTGAAGCTGCTCTCAGGCAGGCTGGTCACAGACTGGGAACCGCATGTGCATCCTTAGGAGGGCTTGTGAGCTGAAGGGATGAAATGGGCATGAGAGACAAGGAAACCCAGGGAAAGTGGGCATGTCACTGCCGATGGCAGGGCTGGCAGAACTGTTTCTCTAGGTGAGCCCTACTCATACTGCTTTATTCCTTCCTTTGACCACTGTGAGGGTGACAGAGCACTGGAACAGGCTGCCCAGAGGGATATGGAGTCTCCCTCTCCGGAGATATTCAAAACCTGCCTGGATGTGTTCCTCTGTGATCTGCTCTAGGTGAACCTGCTCTGGCAGGGGGCTTGGACTGGATGAGCTTTTGAGGTCCCTTCCAGCCCCTGACATTCTGTGATTCTGTAGAAATCCATAGTCAGTGTTTAGCCTGCCCAGGTTTCTGGGCAGGGGAAGTGTTGCAGCTCTTCATTAGCTGTCAGAAGAGAGTGACTTGGGTGCAGCCACTGTGCAGCATTCAATAGGAACCCTTCAGTTTCCTCAAATAAAGGACATGTGCAAAAGATAGGCTTATTTAGATTGAGTGAAGCTTCTCTAAGCTGAATCCGAACATCATAACTACCTGCAAATGGCAGGAAAAAAGGCAATCGTGCTCTCTAGAGATAAGGACAACTGGTGGGTGGAGCAGCAGAAGCCCTGTTGAGATGAGTGCATTGGAAGGACTAAGATCAACTGCTCTAATGTTTTCTGTGTCACAAACCTGCCACAGCAGCTTGAACTGTTCCCATTGCCCCAGAACATTATTGAGAGGACTCAAACGGCTTGCCTAGCAGGCCAGGGTGGTAATTAGGTCCCACCAGCATTTCTATGACACAGATATCTTTGGGGTCCTATAACCCAGCTTTCAGAGCTGTATTTGGTGCTTGTAGTGTTCCGTGCTGGGGTTTAGCATTTGTCCACATGTTACAGAGTGGAGCTGTGCTCTCCTGGTGACTGGGCTTTGTCTGAATGCTGCTGTGTGAGGGCTGCTCCTTTTGTGGCTAAAAAAGAAGGCTTTGAGACTTTGCCTCTTTAATGCTGCCTGCTGTGAGCAAGCCTCAGGTGAGTGCCCTGTAAACAGTGCCTTGTCACTGCGTGGTAGGGACGTGTCCCTGGGTAGCTTCTACAGCCACAGCTCCTACCACTTCAGTGTTTATACTGGGACAATGTCCTGTTTATAGTGGTGCAATTCTAGTGTCTTTGAGAAGCATCAAAATAAAAAGCAGTAGCTAAACGCACACGGTTCAGAGCCTTGGTTGTGTGTTACCTTTGCTGCTTTGCCTAACTGGAGTCCACTTGAAGTGTGTCAGCTCTTAAGTTTAAATTCTGCTTGTGAATACTCCCAAGGTGGATGCCTTGGGTACCAGCCCAGAGAGCTGCTTTTATGTCCAACTATTCAGCTGTCCTTTGGGCTCTTCAGGCTGTCCTGGAATGAGCTTTCTGTGGTCAAAGGACCTGTTAACTAGAGGCGAGTATGTTCTACAAGTCCTTTCCTGTGCTGTGAAAGGTTTGAACCAGAGGGCCTCTGAACCTGGTGACTGAAAGCTTCAGAGGTGGGTTGAAATTTGAAAAGCTATGCAGGACAAACAACTGCTGTGGCACAAGAGGGGAAAGGCAAAGCTTTCAGAAGGGAGTCCTGCTTTCAGCACTTGATGTGTACAAGTTAAAATCTACTTCTACATGGTGTAGCTGAGATGCAGAAGGAAGTCTGTGTCATGGTTAGGATACAAGCCCAGGGCTCTGCTCTTACAAACAGGCTTTATTAGGGCAGATCTAAGTCACACATTTCCTCCTGAAATGCTCCTGCACCAAAGACAGGCAGCTTTGCGTGGGCTTTGTGGTGACTGTGTCATTTCTGCCAGACATCCTTCTCCTGGGAGGCCATGTGGTGCTTCCACTCGACTCAGAAGTGATGTGTGTGACAGCAGATGGATTCTGCACAGCCGTGCCCACGGAATCCCACGGCAACATCCCCCAAAATCCAGATGTTGCAGCAAAATCAAAGCAAGCCCATTCTGACTGGAGTAGAATGAAGCAGTGTTGAAGAGAGCAGCTTGATTTCTCTAGCTAACTGGAAGGCTCTTTAGCACAGGGAGAAGAGGAGGCTGCCCATGTTCACTCCTTTGTGACTCTTCACAGGTCTAACTCTTCTGATGAGCTCTGCCTGGCTTGGAGAGAAGCTTTGCCAGATCCATGCAGGTACTGAGAGAGCTGAATGTGTCCAAGATGGGATTGCTCAGTCGAGTGAGGACTGGTCACTGCCAGATTGACAGAATGGGATAATGATTTTGTGTCAGCAGGAGACAGCTCTGCTGCCTGGCATTTCTGACTGCCCTGCATCTAGCCCTCTGCTGGCTTCCTGGGTGTGCTCCTTGATGCCAGCTCTTTTGCACGGTTGACTGCTTTGGATCCCTGCTAGTCTTGCCTTCTGCTTCTGCTGTCAGTTGCTGTTGAGTACTAGAAGGCAGCACACGCAGGCATGGCCATCCTGTGTTTCTGACTCTTGTCTGGGCTGCACAGATCACAAAGCTGGTGGAGATTGCTGCTGTGGATCCTTACCTGGCTTACACTGCATACTTCATAGAATCAGGGAATTGTTTGTGTTGGAAGAGACCTCTAAGATCATCCAGTCCAGCCATTGACATAAGCCTACTGGGGCCATTAAACCACATCCCTGAGTGCCATGTCCAGATGTTTCTTGAACATCTCCAGGGATGGGGACTCCACCACCTCCCTGGGCAGCCTGTCCCAGTCCCTGAGCACTCTTCCAAAGAAATAAATTTTTCCCAATCTCCAACCTAACCCTTCTCTGGCACAATTTCAGGCCATTTCCTCTCATCCTATCACCTGATCCTAGGGAGAAGAGACCAACCCCACCTCACTGCAACCTCCTTTCAGGGAGCTGTAGAGAACAGTGAGGTCTCCCTTCAACCTCCTCTTCTCCAGACTCAACAACCCCTCAGCTCCCTCAGCTACTCCTCAACAGACCCTTCCCCAGCTCTTGCCCCATGTTGCTCTCAAGCACAGCATGGTTAGGAGGTGTCTGGACTGCTGGTGTCTGCTTGCCCCTTGTGCTTGCAGTGGCTGCAGGCCACAGCTCTGGGTACTCCTCAGACAGCCAATGCTGGAGTCACTAGCAATGGGAAGTCTCAGCATCCATGTGGATGGCTCTTGCCCAGCTGGGTGACACAAAGGAGAGCTCCGAGGTCTCCCCAGCTGAGTCTCACTTGTATAGCCTCCATCCAGCTTCTCTCCTCTTTAACACTAATCTCCAAGCAGCAGCAACTTCACTGCAGTTGTGCTGGCTGCTCTGAGGGTGCAGAGCACCTGTCCTTGCTGGCCCTTCACCAGGCCAATATGGTGCCAAGAGGGCTGCCTGCTGACCTGGGTGGAAGCTTCAGGTTGTCACTTCTGTTCAGCAGTCTGCCAGGACCACAGGTGTAGGAGGAAACCCTCAGCTCTCATCAGCTGCAGGTTCTGGTGAGATGCTCTCTGGCTCTCCGAGGAGGAGGCCTGGCAGGATGGGAGCTGCAGCCAGTGTGTGGCTTGCTCACAGAGCTCTGGTTGCTGGCCGTGGTGTCCGTGGGCATCTGTGGAGGAGCAGATGGCAGCAGGATGGGACCCGTGTGCACGGGAGGAACAGATGTGAGTGGAGCAGGCTGAGGAGCCTCAGCTGCTGCAGAGGCAAGAGGAGGCTCTGTCCCTCAGGCTACTGCCACAGCTGCTGCTGTGCACAACACAGCTTCGTGGGGCAGAAGGAGAAATGACTTCTTCCTCTCTTGCTTTTGACCTACACATTCATGTACTGCCAGGTTTCTCTTCCAGCCTCTGAGATTCTCTTTCATCCTCTCTCCTCATCCTAGCAAGATTTGCTTGCTCTCCAAGAGCTGTTTTGGGACATGTTCTTATGCAAAGGTTTGCAGTCTCCAGGCATTCAGGAGTGTTCCTGGGGTGGGAGTGCTGGGACTGAATGCTTTTAACACATTCTGAATTAAATCCACTTGCAGGGTTCTCTGACTCAAGCCATCCATCTAATTGTGAGACAAGGGATTTCTGGGAGCACTTTAAACTTTCAGGTGGGCACTGAAAAGTTTGTGGTACTGGTTGGTTGTGGTTTGTTGGGGGGGTTTTTGTTTGTTTTTTTACTAGTTTGCTTGTATGGCCCCTTGTGAAGATTTTGCTGCATGTGTTTATCATATTTAAAAAACCCAAATAGTGGCTGGTGGATAATGCATGAGTTGACACCCAAATACTCTCGTTCAAGGCAAAGCCCAACTGCTTTACATGGAAGAGAAATAGTATTTGGTGGTGCTTGAGGAAATCCTGATTAGTAGCTGCAGTTTGCTTTGGAAGGAAAAATATCCTAAAGGAGCAGGCTTGAATGATGTTCTTATCATCAAAGCCAGATTTCAGCCTCGGGGGACAAACCTGCAGGACTTTGTCTCCTCCTGGCAAACAGGAAAAGGTGCCCCACATAGGGAGATGTGAACTGACGTTTGAATAGAGACATCTGGAGCTCGCATCCTTTCCCCAGAGCTGTTTCCCTGCCCTTTATGCCCTTCATGCCCTTCAGAACTCTGCCTGAACAAGATCGCTGCAGTTGCCGTGACAAATCCAGGCTTCGCAGCTTCCCTGGCTTCTGGAGAGAGCTCTGAAGGCAACGCTAAAGCCTGGGACAGATCGAATGAACTTTCTTCAATTATTCAGCGTGCCGAGCGGGGCTGAGCTGTTGGGGTGAGCTGCGGCAGCCTGGCGGCGGAGCAGGCGAGGGTGGGAGCTGTCCTTGCCCAAGAGCTGGGCTCGAGTGCCACCCGGCGTTGGCTTGTGCCCATGGCAGCCGCTGCTGCCTGCAGCTGGCCCTTGGGCTTCTCCTTGCTCCAGCTGGTGAGATGCCGCAGCGCCGACAGCTTCAACTCATCCTGAACTTGCTTCTGCTCTTCTGCCCTGCGTGCATCCATCTGTGCTGTGGGGCGCTGCCTGCGGCACTCGGTGCTGCAGTGAAAGCACAGAATGGAGGGGTTGGAAGGGACCCCTGGGCATCATCTGAGTCCAACTCCCCTGCCAAGGCAGAGTCACCTAGAGGAGGTCACACAAGAACACATCCAGGTGGGTTTGGAATGTCTCCAGAGGTGGATACTCCACCACCTCTCTGGGCAGCCTGCTCCAGGGTTCCAGCACCCTTACATTAAAAAAGTTCCTCTTATAGAATCATAGAACCAAGCAGGTTGGAAGAGAGCTCCAAGCTCACCCAGCCCAACTGAGCACCCAGCCCTAGCCAATCAACCAGACCATGGCACTAAGTGCCCCAGCCAGGCTTTGCTTCAACACCTCCAGGGACAGCAACTCCACCACCTCCCTGGGCAGCCCATTCCAATGCCAATCACTCTCTCTGGCGACAACTTCCTCCTAATCTCCAATCCAGACCTTCCCTGGCACAGCTTGAGACTGTGTCCCTTTGTTCTGTTGCTGGTTGCCTGGGAGAAGAGCCCAACCCCAGCTGGCTACAACCTCCTTTCAGGTAGCTGCAGAGAGCAATGAGGTCTGCCCTGAGCCTCCTCTTCTGCAGGCTGCACACCCCCAGCTCCCTCAGCCTGTCCTCGTATTTTCAGGTTTGTGCCTGTTACCCCTTGTCCTGTCCCTGGGCAGCCTGGTCCCATCCTCCTGACACCCACCCTTCAGGTGTCGATCAGCATTGCTGAGATCCCCCTCAGACTGCTCCAGACTGAGCAGCCCCAACTCTCAGCCTTTCCTCATCACAGAGATGTTCCATTCTCCTCAGCATCTTTCTAGCCCTTTGCTGTACTCTCTCCAGCAAGTCCCTGTCCTCGAGCTGGGGAGCCCAGAACTGGACACAGTATTCACCTAGCTTCACCAGGGCTGAGTAGAGGGGAAGGAGAACCTCCCCTGAGCTTCTGGCCACACTTCTTGACGCACCCCAGTATGCCATTGGCCTTGCTGGCCACAAAGGCGCATTGCTGGCTCATGGTCATTGAGTTCCTGTCATGTCTTTGGCACTTCTAAGTTCTTCAGGTTTGCTGTTTTCAGTAGGGAGAGCAAAGCATGGGGCAGTTGTTCAGGGAAGACATTTTACAGTGATGGGAGCTGGACTCACATTTTAGTCTGTTCTCTCTACACCAAAGTAGTCTTTAGATGTTGTCCCCAGAAATGCCTGCAGTGGGGGAGGTTTCCTGCAGGTCAGAGTAGCAGATGGCTACGCTCTGCCTCCTGTTGAACCTCTCCACTTGGGAACCCTCTGGTTTGCAGAGAGCATTGCAGGTCAGGCCTTGAGCTCTGGTGAGGCTGCCAGAAGAGCTCTTTGGGCCATTTGCAGTCCAGCTGTTACTGGCTCGCTGGAGAACCTTACTTGGCTTATTTTCCAGAGGTGTTTGCCTGGTGGACTCTGCCTTGCTCTGCTCTGCTTGTTTGGCAAGCTTCCTTCAGACACTGCCCTTCAAGCAGAGGTTGCTTGCTTTCCATGAGGAAGAGAACTGCAGAGATTTGAGCTGGGCCCTGGCACTGATGAAGGGGTTAACTGGAATGCATCCAGAGAGTCTTGTGGGAAAGCAGGTGGGACAGCTCTGGCTGGGGATCAGGGGAAGGAAATGCTCTTTTTCCCATTTCTTTCAGGTCAGGAAGGAACAAAGTCAGGAAGATGAGGGAGGGCAGCAAAGATCCAGGGATTTTTGTTGTTCATAATAGAGTTTTGATTTTCCTTTTTTTTGCTTTTCCCTTTTTTTTTTTTTTTTTTCCTCCTAATGCAGACTAACAGGGTGTCTTTGCTGGTTTGTTTTCTGTCATGCTTTTGCTGTGGACTAGATCTAGGCTAAGTCGTCCACTTTGATCTGATCAGGCTGTGATTCAGTTCCTGCTAAGACATGATGACTTGTGCTGCAAATTGTGATAGCTTCTTAAATGGGAAAGATGTCACCTTGGTGATGTCTTTCATTCCAGAAGGCATGTGAAGGGAAGAGCTCAAGAGCTTGATTTCTTACTCTCTCCTGTTTACTAAATGTTTCCCATTCAAAAAAGAAATAGGAAGGGGGAATAGGTCAGGAAAGAGGGTGGCTTTAGTTCTGTCCTTCCCTCACCTGAAATGTGGTGGGAATAAGTCTAATTGCCACCTCTGGCCAGATGGTGTGGTCTGGCTGCATGGCTACTGCCACTGAGAGCACTTCTCCTGTGCGTGATGTGTAGGAGTGGGAACATTTGAAATGAGTAGAGATGGGGGATCTGTGCCCTGACACTGAGTCACAGAGTGGCTCAGATTGGGAGGGACCTTAGAGATCTAAGCTGCCAAACACCCCAGGGTGGCTCTCTGACTTACTTCAGTTCCTCCTGGCTGCATGCCATATTCTCAGCCCATTTTGCTGAGAGGAGGAAAAAGGAGAACCCAGAATTGAAGAACTCAAAAGAGTTGAGGTTGGTTTGGCTGGTTTGTTTCTTTGCTTTGTTTTTTTGGTTGGTTGGTTTGCTTGCATTAGGTTTTTTTTTTTGTCTGTTGATTGGGCTTCTTTGGTTGGCTTTTGTGATTTTCTTTGTGGCTGTTTGTTGCTTTTGTTTCTTTTTTTCTTGTTTGTTTTGTTTGGTTGTTTTAAATATTTTCTGGGTTATTTGAGTGGGTTTTTTTTGTTTATTTTTATTTGGTTTGGTTTAGGGTTTCTTGGTTTTTTGGGTTTTTTTATTTGCTTCATTCAGGTTTTGTAGGGTTTTTTTGTTGTTGTTGGCTTGGCTTTTGTGATTTTCTTTTTTGCTTTTTTTGTTTCTTTTATAGTTTGTTTAGTTGTTTTAAATATTTTTCTTTCCCTTTTCTGGATTATTCAAGTAGGAGTTTTTTTGTTTTGGTTTTATTTGGTTGGGTTTAGTTTGGTTTTGTTGTTTTTTCTTGGGGTTTTTTGGTTGTTTTTGTTTGCTTCATTCAGGTTTTGTAGGTTTGGCTTTTTTGTCTGCTTGTTTTGGTTGCTTTGTGTTTTTTGTTTATTTGTTTTTGTGTAGTTTGTTTTCTGTTTGGTGGTGGTGTTCTGTGAGTTGTGGTTTTTGGCTTTCTCTCCCTCCCCTCCCTGCCTTCCTTTCCTTCCTTTCCTCCTTGTTTTTATAATTAACCTTTCTGCTTTCACTGGCCTTGCTGTTGCTGTCAGTATATTAGCAGTGCTAGACTAGAATCAGCTAACACTTGATAGAATTGTTCTTTCTTCCCTTCTCTGAGCAGTGGAAATCCCTTTTGATAACAGGACCTTATCAGGGAAGTGTGGGAGAGTGTCAGATGTCAATATTTAAGCAGCTCTTCATTGCTGCTTTGATCCCTACCAAGGATTCTGATCCTTAAAAAAATTCTGATGGGGTGGGAGTGAAAACTTCTATTAAATGGCATGAACTCCTGTGTCTGTATCTAATAAAACAATACTTGAAGATACATTTTTTTAGGGCTAAGATATTAAAATGCATATTAATTAAGTGAAGAATAAAAACCTTTATGAGACTAATCTCTGCTACAAGCTGCAAGGAGCTGTTTAATCAAATTCTTGCTAGGGAAAACTGCATTTCATTATAACATAATTAGCACATCTATTGTGTTTTTAATACAACCTGTGCTCAAGTGTGTTTGAGGTGGAGTTTGCTCATGGCAATTAGCAGTGAAAGAATTGAACTTCACTTCTTTTTTTTTTTTTTTTTTTTTTTT
>WBNM01046175.1:52154-110885 GCA_013399055.1 Ramphastos sulfuratus
TTTTTTTTTGCTTTATTCCAGGCTTTGTAAGGTACAAGTGCCAAAAATTGATGGGATTTATTTTTCTTTTTTAAAGCACTAAAATAATCTTGGGAATATACTGGGATAACCATTACTAATATACCCCAGTTAATATGTTATTAATAGGCAAAGGAAATGGTAAGAAACTATGCAAATTTTAGAGGTAATTTGTATTTTTTTTATTGTGGCTCAGGTGTGTTCTGTTCTGCTGTGTCCTATCTAAATGGTGGCAGGGGAGAAGGCTGCAGCTTTGTGTGCTGCAGAGCAATCCTGCTGGTGTGTCTGTGGCAGCAGGGCAGATTCTCCCCAGGGACAGGTGACAGAATGAAAGGCAATGGCCTGAAATTGTGCCAGGGGAGGGTTGGGTTGGAGAGTGGGAGAAATGTCTTTGCTGCAAGAGTGGTCAGGGATTGGTACAGGCTGCCCAGGGAGGTGCTGGAGTCACCATCCCTGGGGGTGTTCAAGAAACCTGTGAACATGGTACTTTGGGACAAGGTATAATGGCCACAGTGGTGTTGGGTTGATGGTTGGATTCAATGACCTTAGTCTGTCTTTTCCAACTGAAACAATTCTATCATTTCTGTGCTTGCACTATTTCCAGCAAACCTTCATTTCAGCTGCATTAGGCTTGCTTAATGCTTACCTAGATTTAAAAATAAATAGAAAAAGAGACACCAAAAAAACCCCAAAAACCCCAAGAAAATCGGTGATCAGTGACAGGAGGAAACTTCACAGAAGTTTTACAAGCTTTACATCCACTCCAAACTTCATGGTGGAGTTGCCATCCCTGGGGCATCAAGAAACTTACTGCCATGGTTTAGTGGCCATGATGGTGTTGGGTTGATAGTTGGACTCAATAATCTTAGAGGGCTTTTCCAATCAAAACAATTCCATGATTCTAAGGTGTCAGACACACTGAGCAGGTGAAAACTCACGAGAGTGTGAAGAGTGACACTAGGAGGGAGAGAACTAGAGAGTGCTGTCACACCTAGCATCCAGGGCTGACACTTCTTGCAAGCAGGAGCTCAGATCAGATGGTATTGCCCAGAATCAGGATTCATAGGATCAAAGGAGACTGCTGAGTACAGAAAGATCAAGAGCTGTTTGCCTCTAAGGTCCCAGGCTGCCCAGGGAGGTGCTGGAGTCACCATCCCTGGGGGTGTTCAAGAAACCTGTGAACATGGTACTTTGGGACAAGGTATAATGGCCACAGTGGTGTTGGGTTGATGGTTGGATTCAATGACCTTAGTCTGTCTTTTCCAACTGAAACAATTCTATCATTTCTGTGCTTGCACTATTTCCAGCAAACCTTCATTTCAGCTGCATTAGGCTTGCTTAATGCTTACCTAGATTTAAAAATAAATAGAAAAAGAGACACCAAAAAAACCCCAAAAACCCCAAGAAAATCGGTGATCAGTGACAGGAGGAAACTTCACAGAAGTTTTACAAGCTTTACATCCACTCCAAACTTCATGGTGGAGTTGCCATCCCTGGGGCATCAAGAAACTTACTGCCATGGTTTAGTGGCCATGATGGTGTTGGGTTGATAGTTGGACTCAATAATCTTAGAGGGCTTTTCCAATCAAAACAATTCCATGATTCTAAGGTGTCAGACACACTGAGCAGGTGAAAACCCACGAGAGTGTGAAGAGTGACACTAGGAGGGAGAGAACTAGAGAGTGCTGTCACACCTAGCATCCAGGGCTGACACTTCTTGCAAGCAGGAGCTCAGATCAGATGGTATTGCCCAGAATCAGGATTCATAGGATCAAAGGAGACTGCTGAGTACAGAAAGATCAAGAGCTGTTTGCCTCTAAGGTCCCAGGCTGCCCAGGGAGGTTGTGGAGCACAGAATCACCCAATGTGATCAAAGATCAAAGATCACATTGGGTGATTCTGTGCTTCATAACCTCCCTGGAGGTGTTCAAGGCCAGGTTGGATGAAGCCTTGAGCAACCTGTGCTAGTGGGAGGTGTCCCTGCCTATGGCAGGGGCTTGGAACTGGATGATCCTTAAGGTCCCTTCTAACTCAAAGCATTCTGTGAATCAGGCCAGGGGCTGGGGTGGGGGTGGGCTGCAATTTCAGCCTTTCTCCCACCGAGGTGGCAGGCAGTGGCCATCTGAGTGGTTCCCCCCGAGGTGGGGTGCCCTGTGCTGAGCCAGGATGCTGGTGCTCAGTCCTGCAGTATGTCCTCTACTCTTTGAGAGAACGACTTTTCCAGTAGGAAAAAGGGGCAGGACCTCAGCAAACCTGGTGGTTTAGAATCACCTCTGATGCCTGGCTGCTGAAATACTAAACATCTGCTGGGAATGGATGCATCCTGTAGCACTGGCAGACACGAGCCCTCCAAAGTCAGAAGGTTCAACCTTGCCAGCTGCTGAAACCAGACTGCACTGCTGGGCTTTTTCTCTTCCATACCCCAGGAGCTTTGCTGACAGCTTTGCAAAGAGTGGGAGAAAACTTCCCTTACGGAAAGTCCTTTGGTAAATTTGTGGCTGGTCTGAGTTCACTTAGAGCCCAGAGAGCAGAGGTTGCATGGCCGAGCTCAGCAGGGTACAAAGCCTGGTGTTGTGAAACTCATTGATGCACAGGAAATCCAGTGTGAGATTGGCTTTTATGTAGTAAAACAAAACACAACAGTACAGGAATACAAAAAGAAATTCTCCACTGCAAACATCTTTATACAGTGGAACTTGGTACAGAGTTCCTTCAAACAGCTTTATAACACAGGCTAAAAGACAGCGGTTACAGGCAGTGCTATCTGCCTGCTGCTTACTAAAGTACTCTACTTACTGCTCTAAATAATCACATAACTAACCTTACCTTTTGATAGCCAATACCTTAGTTACCTGTAAGTATTATTAGTTAGCACTCTTTCTAGCATACTAACGTGTGGAACCTCAGCAGAATGCACCTTGGACTGGGTTAAGCAAACCAGAAGTGAGTGAACACTTCTGAAGTCATCCCAAGAGGTGTTTTTTTAATAAAGAGTATGTGATCCAAAGCTGACCTGACTGGACAGAATTCTGCTTTGGTTTCCTTTAGTTCACAGCCGAAGACCTGAGTGATTGCATTGGTGATGATGGTGAGTGAGCATCAGTGTCCAGCTGAGGACTGGGTTGGGCAACTTTTTACAGCAGAGAGAACTGATGTAGTGCAACTACCTCTGCATAATATATATAATGTAATCTTATATATGTAATGCTACATTACATATAACATGTGTGTGTGTATATAATTATATTATATATATTATATATAATTTTATAACATGTTGCTTTTTCTTGCCAAGAAAACATTTTGGAGGAAGGGAATCTCAATCACAGAGGGCCTAAATAAGTGAGAAGCAAATTCATGAGGTTCCACTCTACTGATTTAGGAAAGGGAAAAAAAAAAAAAAAGAACCAAGGGAAAAAAAAAGAAAGAAAGAAAAAAAGATTTAGTATTACTTGGTTAGCTACCAAAATTAAATAATCAAATGAACTAAACTAATCCATACAGCCGAGCCGAGTGTCTGTGTGGCAGGGCTCTGTACCTGCTGAAGGCAGCAGGAGCCTGCATTGCCAGAAGCCAGGGGCAGGCCATTGTCTCCAGCCTGACAGACAGACAAACCCAGCACTGCCCGGGGCTCTTCTAGCTTCAAGCATGGGAAGTTCCGTTCTGTGGCTCTTCATCAGGTGAGAAATGGAAACACATGCTGGCCAGGGACGTGACAGCTGCAGCTCCAAAGCCTTACTTCTCTTTGCAGTTCTGTTGTGCAGACAGATGTGTGGGTGTGTAGCCTTTCCTAGGTGGAGAATACCCGTTTTACAGTACCTGCTTAGGAAAACATCACAACAGTTTCACAGTAATGAGGCCCTTGGTGTGCTTGTCCCTGGAAAATATACAGTTGCTTCAATAATGTTGAATTAAAAAAAAACTCTTCAGCCCCTTTAGGCATCTAGAGAGACCTAGGTTGCCATCCAGAGAGATTTACAGTGTTGAAGTCTTAACGTTCCCCTGACCTCTGCATTGCCTGCCCTGCAGGATGTGTTCCATTGGGTAGCACTGAGATCCTACTGCCAGAAAGAAAAAACCAGCTTTTGCTGCTAGCTGGAGCCAATTCTAGGATGGCAGAAAGGTGCCTGAAATCACCATCAGGCTGTTAGAAATGGCAGATAAAACCAGGTCGTGCATCTAAAAATCCTGTCTGGTTTTATCTGTAGTAACTCAGAGCTGTAGCAGGAGGCTATAAAGCAAGAATAATTAATAGATTGGAAAGAAGGAAAACCCCTGCCTCTTTCTGAAAGTGATGGAATAATTCCTGATATTAAGTGATAGCCCACATGTTCCTCCTCTGCTGGCTGAGCAATGTCAATAAAGATGTTACAAGGGGGGCAGGCAAACCAGCTGGCTGCAGACACTGAGGGCTATGCAAAATATTCCTTTCCAATGCCACCCAACCTCTCTGACCCACCAGGTGGGGACCTTGAAAACTCATTGAGCGACACAGTACAGGAGGAGAGGAGTGAAGGAGGAACTGGGGACAAAGCCACTTTTAAAGGAGAAGTCTCTGTCCAGGCAGGGAGAGCAACTGTGTCCTACAGAGCTGGGGCAGGTCCTCAGGCAGCAGTTGTGGGGGTGTTGGCAAGGACAGCAGTGCTGGGGGAAGTCCACAGAGGTGAGCTGTGTGGTTTTTTTTATCCCTGCTGCTGGCAGGTTCTTAGCCACGTCTGTCTGAAATCCTTGTATGGCTTGGCTGAAGAGCTGTGAGTTCTTTGGCCCGTGGCAGGCTCTGGATGTCTTACCTGTAGCGGGAGGGAGGAAATTCATGGCTAACTTAATACACAAAATCTCTGTGGGGCTCTGACCCATACAGCTCAGCTAACATTTTAAACCTGGGTCCCCAGTCATTGAGAAAGTCATAATCAATATCTGAGTCTGAGGAGCCTGATCCCAGAGAACTGAGAGATTCCGCAATGGACTCGGCACCTTCGTAGCCGTAGATGTGGAGGGTGTCGTATGGCAGCAAGTCCCTGTCATTGTCAGCTTCGTCCTTCTTGACTTCAATCATCATTTCCATTTCTCCAGCACCAGAAGGTAGGTTTCCAAGAGGCTTCTGGACTTGTGCATATGGAGAGGGAACCACTTCTGGCTTCATACCATTCTTGCGGACAGAGTTGAGTACAGACACATCGTAACTGGTAGTATCCATTTCACCACCACCTTCTTCATCATAGGTGACAAGCTGCTCATGGATCTCTGCCACGTTCCTCCCCAGGCCACTCAAATCCTTCTTGTGTCTTTTTCTTAGGAGAATTAGCAAGGTGATTACTGCAAAGAGAACTTGAGTGAGCACGTGTGAAGGCAGAAGGCAAGGAAGCCAAAAACAAAACTGCATTTAAGTGACACAGTCTGAAGAATTCTTTTGCTGGAGTGAATTTTCTGTAACACATTTATTTAAAGAATAGCTTAAAATACTGTTGAACTGCAGGATTTGTGTGGTCTCAAAGCAGTGAAACCTGAACAGGGACTCTACAACTCAGTTGTGAGGTGGGGATTGGTCTCTTCTCCCTAGTATCAGGTGATAGAAGGGGAGGGAATGGCTTGAAATTGTGCCAGGGGAGGGTTAGGTTGGAGATTGGGAAAAATGTCTTTGCTGCCAGAGTGGTCATTGGAACAGGCTGCCCAGGGAGGTGCTGGAGTCACCATCCCTGGAGAGGTTCAAGAAATGTGTGGTCATGGCACTTGGGGACAAGGTATAATGGCTGTGGTGATGTTAAGTTGCTGGTTGGACTCAATGATCCTACAGGGCTTTTCCAGCCCAAACAAGTCTGGGGTTCTGTGGTCTGCAATCAGAAGCACAAAGGCAGGGTCAGAAGTTCATTGCATCAGCTACTGCCTTGGACTGGTAAATCCTTTAATGCCAAGCAACAAGTGCTCCTGATGTGGTGATTACAAAGCAGGCCTCTTCCCAAGCAGGAAAAGCTTTTGACCTTCTCTGGTAGATAACAAAGACAGCCAATAGCTGTGCTATAGATTCCTTCAAAGCATTGCCAGACCAGTTCAGCCTTTGGAAACAGGAATCTCACTGGCCTTGCCCCAGCACCAATTTCCTGCTTCCTAGCTGCACGTGAGCCTGGTAGCAGTAAGCCAAGTGTAGATTACAGCTATTATAGAGGTGCTAGAACTTTTCCATCAGTGTGAGCAGTTTTGTAGCTGAAACTGTGCTACCAGGCCAGCTAGAAAGAGCAACAAGTGAGAGGAGTCACTGGGTGCAGTATTTCTGCCTTTATGACCACTTGACAGCCACAAAGCTTTTGTAGATCTCAACTAAGAAAAAGCATCCCCAAACTATCTCCTCTTTTTATGTCAGACAGGGGAGGTGATTCTAACCCTCTGCTCTCCTCTGCTCTCATGAGACCCCACCTGGAGTACTGTGTCGAGTTCTGGTGCCCCCAGAAGAAGGTGGTCATGGAACTGTTGGAGTGGGTCCAGAGGAGGCCACAAAGGGGGTCAGAGGGCTGGAGAACCTCTCCTATGGGGACAGGCTGGGAGAGTTGGGGCTGTTCAGCCTCGAGAAGAGAAGGCTCTGCAGAGACCTCAGAGCCACTTTCCAGTAGCCGAAGGGGCTACAGGAGAGCTGAGGAGTGACTTGTGACAAGGGCTGGGAGTGCCAGGGTGAGGGACAATGGCTTTGAGCTGGGGTAGGGGAGGTTGAGGCTGGAGATGAGGAAGGAATTCTTGGCTGTGAGAGCAGTGAGACACTGGAACAGGTTGCCCAGGGAGATTGTGGAGCACAGAATCACCAAATGTGATCAAATGATCAAAAAGATCACATTTGGTGATTCTGTGCTCCACAGCTTCCCTGGAGGTGTTCAGGGCCAGGTTGGATAAGACCCTGACCAACCTGGTCCAGTGTGAGGTGTCCTTGCCCGTGGCATGGGGGTTGGAACTAGATCATCTCTAGGCTCCCTTCCAACCCAACCCAATCTGTGACTCTATGAATCTCTGAACGTGACAAAAGCCAAACACTTACTGATGATTGTGAAGATGCAGATAAAAATTGCCACCAGTGCTTGTATGCTGACTCCAACTTGTTTAGCTCTTTCCTCACAGAAGGTGAAGTTGCCTTTCTCGTTGCACTTGCAGACACTGATGACAAGAGTGTTTGTGCTGCTGAGCTCGGGCTCGCCGTTGTCTGAGATGATGACAGGCAGGTAGTGGATTTTGGCAAGCTCCCGATTGAACTGCCCGTACCTGACAGTGATATTGGCTGTGTTGTCTGGAAGAAGTAATGACATCTAATTAAGAGCTGATCCCTGCCAGATTTCCTTCACAGATTAGCAGTCACTTGGTCTATTTTCTCCTCAGAGCCAACCTGCAGGGAACCTGCTGAGACTTGGGTGGCAGCAAACAACATTTCTGTTCAGGAAATGAAGCCTTTAAATGGGGCTGTGTCAAAAGAGGAATGATCAGCAGGGCTAGGGAGGTGATTCTGCCCCACTGCTCTGCCCTCACCCCACCTCAAATCCTGCATCCAGTTCTGGTGTCCCTAGCATAAGAGGGATATGGGGTTGTTGGAACAGATCCAGAGGAGGCCGTGAAGATGATCAGAGGGCTGGAGAGCCTCTCCTCTGAGGACAGGTGAGGGAGCTGAGGCTGTTCAGCCTGGAGAAGGTGCCCAGGAGACCTTATAGCAGCCTGCCAGTACCTGAAGGGGCTACAAGAAAGCAGGTAAGAGACTTTTGACAAGGGCTAGTAGTGATAGGACGAGAAGCAATGGCTTTGAGCTTGAGAAGGGGAGATTGAGACTGGAGATCAGGAAGAAACTCTTTCCAGTGAGGCTGGGGAGACACTGGCACAGGTTGCCCAGGGAGGTTGTGGATGCCCTTCTCTGGAGGTGCTCAAAGCCTTGAGCATCCTGGGCTAGGGGAAGGTGTCCCTGCCCATGGCAGGGGGGTGGGAACTGCATGTACTTGAAGGTCTCTTCCAACCTAAACCATTCTATGGATCTATGAAATTGTTACTTAGCTGAGCCAGACCAGTCACAGCTTTTCTCTCCTGTGTCCTAGTCTTGCTTTGGCTAGCTGAGAAAATGCATTGCAGGGGTACACTACCATAGTTCTCAATCAAGGAGAAGTTGCTGTCTTCTGTAGCCAGGGAATATTTGAAGAACCCTCGAGGTGATATTTCATCCTTGTCAGTAGCTGAAATCCTGATGATTACCTGCAAGGATGGAAGAGGTCATAATTTTCAGTGTACATTGCCCCCAGGGGTAAAATTGCATTCACTGTCCCTGGAGATGTGCAAGAAACATATGGACATGGCACTTTGGGGCACAGCTGAATGGCCATGCTGGTCATAGTTTGGTAGTTGGACTCAATGATCCTAGAGGTCTTTTTCAACTGAAACAGTTCTGTGATTCTGAGCTAGAACTGGGCTGCATGTCATGTATAACCCTTCAGTAAAGGGCAGGGCACTTTGTCCTGTGATGCTGCTCTTCGAGTTCTTTCAAGGCAACTCATTTCCTTGTAGCTCTTCATAGAAAAGAGCAGTCCTACCCCTTCATTCACAGGTGGGCACCAAAGAGAAGATCTTATCTGAGTAAAGCATGAAAAGCCTTCTACTTTCAGGCATTTGGCTCATTTGCTCTTGAGGCTGGCTGGCTTGGAAGAGTTCACCTCAAAAGTATGGCTGCCATCTCTGAGCGACATGCTTGCTTTTGCAAGCTTCAGCCCAGGCTAGAGCAGATGTAAAACATGGAACAGAAGTGCAGGATTCTGTCCCAGAGATAGAGTAAAATCTTAAGTTAAAGGTGAAGCAGTTCCTTCACTCTTCTAAGAGATTCCATCAGGGAGTCAGACCGATGGAGCCTCTTAAGTAAAGAGAGGTTATACTTATGGGCTGAGTGTTTGTGTGTGAGGCCAAAGATACTCCCACCCAGTAACACCATTTGTGCATGGGGATGCTGCACTGTGATGAAAAGCACAGGTGTGTTCTGTGCTGCAGTGTTTCTCTCTGTCTTTGGAAATGCTGTCCCTCTTGGTACCACCTGTGAACTCTTGTGGAGAGGCTGCTGCTGGTCACAGGGACCTGGAGACAGCACAAGGGGAGTGGCCTCAAGCTGAGGCTGGGGAGGTTTGGATTAGACATTAGGAAAAAGTTTTTTGTGGAGAGAGTGGTCAGGGACTGGAATGAGCTGCCCAGGGAGGTGGTGGAGTCACCCCCCTTGGCTGTGTTTAAGGCTGCTTTGGATGTGGTGCTTGGGTCTGTGGTTTAAGGTGAATCTTGTACAAGAGCAGGGTTCTAGGTTGGGCTTGGTGCTCCTGGGGGCTGTGCCAACCTGTGTGTGTCTGCGATTCCATGATAAAATTCAGCTGCTGGTTCTTGCCCTGCAGGACCTGGCTGCACTTTGTGGTTCAGCTGCTAATGTCCTGCACAAGCAGCTGCCTGTAGAGAGAGGAACTGTGCAGCCCACCTGTGTGAGCAGAGCAGAGTCAACGTTCTGAGGGTGTAAAGATTTCTGACCACTGATGTTTTGGAGGGCAGTGAAATGATCGCATGCTTGGGTATGACAAGTGAGACTGGCTTTGCCTTGAGCTCTGCAGCAGGCACTTGGTACAGAGGTGCCCCTGCTGCCTCACCTTTCCTGGTGCAGCATTTTCACAGACGCGGGGCTCTTCGGGGTACAGCAGCTCGGGAGCGTTGTCGTTCTCGTCAGTCACTATGACGTGGACGTGGGCGTGTGACTCGCGGTCGGCGAGGCGGCCTGCAACGACAGCACCAGCACAGCTCTCTTCGGCTGCCTGCACGGGACTGGGGCTCTTCAGCCTGCCGGGGAGAAGGCTCCAGGGAGAGCTGCTTTCAGTGTCTGAAGGGGACCTACAGGAAGGCTGGGAGGAGGCTGTTCAGAAAGGCTTGCAGGGGTAGGATGAGGGGCAATGGCTGCAAATTAGAGCAGGGCAGGTTTAGGCTGGACATCAGGAGGAAGTTCTGCACAAGGAGAGCAGTGGAATGTTGGAACAGGCTGCCCAGAGATGTGGCTGAGGCCCCATCCCTGGAGACGTTCAAGATCAGCCTTAGTGTGGCCCTGGGTAGCCTGATCTAGTTGGAGATGTCCCTGCTGACTGCAGGGGAGCTGGATAGGATGACCTTTGAGAGTCCCTTCCAATCTGCTGCCATCTGAGAGTCTCTGTGCTGTCTAGATCCTGCTCTTTCCACTGTGTCCACCTCTGCCTCCCACTTCCTGAACATGGAGAGTTTCTAGCTCCGTGGTTAAACTGAACTTCACCTTTGTCAGATTCAGACAGTTTCCTAATAGCTGCCCACGTCTGTATTATTCAGTATCTTTCAGCCTCCAGAAAAGGCCAACCTCCCCCAAACCAACCGAGGACTGGCCTCTGGGGCCTGCCCTGCTCCCTGAACCTGAGCAAAGCCCTGCAGAGCTGCCTGGGCAGCAGCATGTGAGTGGGATCTTGAAGCTCCATGTTAGTGGGTGAGGCTGGCTGCAACATTTCTGCTCTTAGCCACAGGCTTGGGCTGTTTCCCAAGATTCTTCCTCTCCTTGTGCCCTTTTTATTCCTTGTAATAAACTCAATGCTTTTCATAACAGCTAAGGGACAGATCTTTAAAAGGTCTTTGCCCTGTTTGCAGGTATCTGGAAGATGATTGTACAAAGCCTGCAAGCAGCTTTTTTGTTTGCTAGTGAAAAGAGGCTGCCAGGTTGTGTCTTTCCTTTCTGGTGATAAAGTCCTGCTGCAAAGCTGTGCTCTGATTTCTTTCAAACAGAGAAGTGGAGAGCACTTACCATCTTCAAGGATTTCCTGGGCTGCTACAGTGATGTTGTATGAGGAACTGAATTCTCTGTCCAGGGGCTTGGGAAGCTGAATAATTCCTGTGTCAGATACTCTGACGTAGTCTCCGTTAGGACTGGCTCTTCGTCGGATAAATCTGGGGGTTTGAAAAGGGACATGTCAGTGCAAGGCTGCTAACACTGCCTTCACTGCAGCTCTTTGGGCTGCAAGGGCAGAGAGTTCCTGGGTGACAAATTGCATTAATATCTTGACCAGGCAGCCTCAGAATGCTTCCCTTAAATTATGCAAGCTCAGAGGGTGAAATATGTAGGAAGAAATTCCTTACAGTGAGGGTGAGGAGATGCTGGCACAGGCTGCCCAGGGGGGCTGTGGCTGCTCCCTCCCTGCAGGTGTTCAAGGCCAGGCTGGATGAGGCCTTGAGCAACCTGGGCTGGTGGGAGGTGTCCCTACCCATGGCAGGGAGATTGGAACTGGATGAGCTTTAAGGTCCCTTCCAACCCAAAGCTTTCTAGGATTCTCTATGTCCTTTGGCAAGGTTTCCAGATGATTGGCTCTTACTGTTTCAGAAGTTCTGTTTTCTTTTCAAAGCACTTCTTGAGAGAGTTATTACAATAAAAGTAACAATAACTTATAACCACATAGAGGTATCCAGGGCTGCTCATTTTCCCCATAAATGTGAAAATCCATTATTAGTTTAGGTGAGGTAAATAGAATTTCTGGTCATATCTGTTGGTCACCATTGTATGTCCAGGGCTGCAGTAGCTGGAAAAATCAAACTGGATTTATTTATTTTTGTTTTAACTTTTGCATGGTCTTGGGATCTTGGTTGATGAAAAGCTCAACGTGAGCCTGCAGTGTGAGTGCAGCTCAGACAGCAACTGTGTGCTGGGCTGCAGCAAGAGCAGTGTGGGCAGCAGGGCAAGGGAGGGGATTGTGCCCCTTTGCTCTGCTCTCCTCAGACCCCAGCTGCAGTCCTGTGTGCAGTTGTGGAGCCCCCAGCACAGGAAGGACATGGAAGTGTTGGAGTGGGTCCAGAGGAGGCCACCAAGATGCTGAGAGGGCTGCAGCAGCTCTGCTGTGAGGACAGGCTGAGAGAGTTGGGGNTTACCATTCTGTGATTCTGAAAAACAAAGCCAAAGTCTCAGTTGTTGGTGAGGTTGCTGGAAGCCTGCCTGAGTTCCCCACTGTAAAACAAGCCGACCTAGGCTGGCGTCGCTTTACCTGATCCTGCGTTTAGCTGCGTCCGGGTCGTGTGCCCAGACTGATCCCAGGGTTCGGATTTCTGGGTCGTTTTCCTTGACTTTAAATTCGTATGGCAGCTTGGTGAAGACAGGAGGCTCGTCCACATCAGTGACTTCAATGGTGACTGTTGAAATGCTCCTAGAGCCACCAGATTTAAAATAGCGGAGGTCCACCGTGGGGTCTGTTGCTTCGATGTCAAACCTGTATTCTGCTACTTTCTCGAAGTCCAGGGGCTAGGAAAAAGACACAACCAGGATTTATTCCTTTGGAGATCATAGAATGGTAAGGTTGGAAGGGACCTCAAGGATCATCTAGTTCCAACCCCCTGCTATAGGCAGGGACACCTCCCACTAGTACAGGTCACTCAAGGCCTCCTCCAACCTGGTCCTGAACACCTCCAGGGAGGTTGTGGAGCACAGAATCACCCAAGGTAATCACTTGGGTGATTCTGTGCTCCACAACCTCCCTGGGCAGCCTGTGCCAGTGTCTCACCACCCTCACTGCAAACAACTTCCTCCTAACATCCAGTTTCAGATCTCCCCTCTGCCACTTCAAACCCATTGGCCCTTGTTCTGACATTGCAAGACCTTGTCAGTAGTCCTCCCCAGCCTTCCTGTAGGCCCCCTTCAGATACTGGAAAAGTTTGCATTGGGCTGGCTATGCAAATTGGAGCTCTGTGCTCCAGGTCATGCTTAGAAATACTACCAAGTTGTATCTTAGCCAGGTTCTTGGGAGAGCCTTTCCAAAATCTGAGCTTCTCTTTCAACGAGTGACTTGAGCAGCTTCTGATTTTGAAAAGACTCATTCAGTATTCCAACTTCAGTAAATAGTTTAGATAATTTTTGCTTTTATGATTCTGTATCTACCAGAAGTTGTTGATCTCCTTTTTCTCAAAAGCTGGTGACCAGTTTCTCTACCTCTTGGCTGAGCTTTCTGTTCTGAAGTCATTCCAGGCAGGCTTTGTAGTGCTGACCACTAGCTGTGGCAGCTGGTGAGAAATGACTTCCACTTCCTTGCTTTTCCCATTGACTGAGATTAGAAAAGGAATCGGACAATAGAAGGAAGACCAGAAGCTGGGGCAGTGAGAAATGCCCAAGCCATCACTCCTTTCAAAGCTTGGGTCCCTGAGATGGTAAGAGCTCTGTGAAGCTCACAGTAGCTGTCTGGGGTGACTCTTGTTTGAGTAGGCAGTGTCAGTGGAAGTCATCCTGCTGCTCTAGCAGTTCAAATGTCATCCCAGGTGGCTGCTTATTGAAAGCTGACACACACATGGCCAAAAGCATGTTGCAAAACTATGGAGTGAACTTTGCCCACTGCATGCTAAAAGATTAGCTAATTCCAGATTTGTGTGTGTGAAGTCTCTTACTGCTCCTCGTTAGGACAGAAGTTGCAAGCAATGCATTGCTTGGGTCCTGGGCAAACCTGCTCCTCGTTAGGACAGAAGTTGCAAGCAATGCATTGCTTGGGTCCTGGGCAAACCTGCTCCTCGTTAGGACAGAAGCTGCAAGCAATGCATTGCTTGGGTCCTGGGCACAGCAGGGAAAGGGCTGCATTTGGTGAAGGAAAAACTGCTTACACCTGCTGTGACCACAGCTTTACTGCTGGTCTTGGAATACTTGGTAGTTGTTTCCTTAAGATGTTGTTCTTAATGACATTTCTGGTCCTGTCAGTCACAGACAGGCGTCTGGAAGGGAAAAGTACATTCCTGTCAATCTGAGGATTGCAAGAGGTGATTTATAACCCCCCTTCCTTTTTTTTTTTGTTTTTTTTTTTTTCCCTTTTTCTTCCAGTGAATCAAATGAAATCAATGAACTCTCAGCTTGACAGTACTCTGCATAATGCAGGAATGTCCCTTGGTACAAATCAAGCTGGTCTGATCTGAGAATGAAAACAACCCAAAGAGTAAACCCTGATGAAGGCTTTGGAGAGTCTGGGCTCTCCTGGAGAGTTAAAAGGAATTAGTGGGGGAGCTCTGTAAAACACCCTGGGGAAAGCAGAGCAGCCGTGGCTCAGACTGGAGCAAGTGCCAAACTGTACAGAGCATCAGGTGGACTTGTTTACATTTTCTACTTTGATTGCACTTGGGCTAAAGAAGTGAAGGAGTTTTGGACTTGTTTGGTTCAGCTCTGAAAATCACTGACTCTTAGAAGCAGACTGAGGGGAGTCTGAGTTGTGTGTCCTGCACATCTGCCATCATCCCCACTGCTCTCTGCACTCATTCTGGGTTTTCTTGGGACTGGCAGGTGAGATGGACATGTGAATCAGCAGCTGCTCCTCTCACACAGCTTACAGGACAGGATTTTCAAGAGGGATGTGTTAAATTCAGACTTCCACTCATCTCTTCCTGCCTCTAGTCACATAGGGAAGCAAATGCTCTTGTTACGCAGACCCCCAGAGCTGTCCTGGTTGTTAGTGGCAGATGTACCTTTTTTGGCCTAATGATTCCTTCATTTGCAAATGGATTTGCTACAATTTCAAAGGTGTCTCTGTAGTCTCCTCTGACAAAGCTATATTTTGTATTTCTGTGTTGTAGTTCATCAATGTCTTCTACTTTGACTCTGCCAACTTCTCCTCCTACTGAAATGTTTTCAGGAACTTTGAAGTGAAATGATGCTGTTAAACAACAAGAGAAAAGAAGTCATAACGAGCATGTACATGGAGGTTAGAACTTAATCAAAAGTTGTTCTTAGCTTATAGACACACAGAAAAAGATTTCCTGGAGAAGTCAACGTTCTAGGCCTCTACAGTCAGAACTTTGTATTTTTTATAAGAGTATAATTAACTCTTCAAATTGTCCCAAGTGAGGAAACTCAGCTTGAGTTTTATTTTCTCCTCTAGGTGCGCATCACCCAGGGCTGCAGTACAGCAAACCTTCTGAGGAGCTAAGATTCTCTCCTTAGGGAAAGGTGAGTTGTGCTGAACTCTGCCATCAGCCTCTCACAGCTGTGCTGCCTGGCAGGGTACTCACGGTGCTTGAACACGGGGAAGTTGTCATTGATGTCAGTTAAAGTGATAATCACTGTGGCTGTGCTCGAGTCCCCCGAAGACCCTGGAGCATCTTTTGCTTTAACCACGATCTCATAGGTCGCTTGCTTCTCTCTGTCTAAGTCAGCCCTTGTTGTGGAGATCACTCCTTTGAAAAAAGCCAGGGAACAGGATTAGATGTTGTGGATTCTCTTGGTTTAGGCAGCAAGCTTTGGTCTTGTGCCACACATTCAGCTTTCAGTAGCACTTTCACAGGGGTAGGCTTCTAAGGCTGGAAATGTTGGAAGTCTTCTGCACGACTGCTTATGGGGGAGATTTTGTACAATGCATCTCTTTGTAGAATCACAGAATGGTAAGGTTGGAAGGGACCTCAAAGATCATCTAGTTCTAACCCCCTGCCACAGGCAGGGACACCTCCCACTAGTACAGGTCATTCAAGGCCTCATCCAACCTGGCCTTGAACACCGCCAGGGAGGGAGCATCCACCACCTCCCTGGGCAACCTGTGCCAGTGTCTCACCACCCTCACTGTAAAGAGCTTCCTCCTAACATCCAGTTTCAATCTCCCCTCTGCCAGTTTAAACCCATTGCTCCTCATCCTGTCATTGCAAGTCCTTCTAAACAGTCTTTCCCCAGCCTTCCTGTAGCCCCCTTCAGGTACTGGAAAGCTACTCTAAGGTCTCCTCTTCAGCCTCCAGGCTGAAGAGCCCCAAATCTCGTAGCCTGTCCTCACAGCAGAGCTGCTCCAGCCCTCTGAGCATCTTTGTGCTGATCTTTACTGGTTGGAAGTAGTCTGACAATGTCTAAACTTGGTCATTACAGTGTACTTTGGAATCAGAGAATCAGGGAATTGTTTGGGTTGAAAAAGATCTCTAAGATCATTGAGTCCAATCAGAACCCAACACCACCATGGCCATCAAACCATGTCCCAGGTGCCATGCCCACAGGTTTCTTGAACACCTCCAGGCATGGTGACTCCACCACCTCCCTGGGCAGCCTGTTCCAATTCCTGACCACTCCTGCAGCAAAGAAATTTTTCCTTATCTCCAACGGAGCCCTCTGCTGGCACAATTTCAGATCATTTCCCCTCATTCTATCACCTTGTACTAGGAGAAGAGCCCAACCCTACCTTGCCCCAGCCTCCTTTCAGGGAGTCGTGGAGACCAGTGAGGTCTCCCCTTAGCCTTCTCTTCTCCAGACTCAGCAGCCCCTGCTCCCTCAGCCATTCCTCACAGGACTTGTTCTTCAGACCCTTCACCAGCTTTGTTACCTTTCTCTGGACAGCCTCCAGCAACTCAGTGTCTTTTTTTGTAGTGAGAGGCCCCAATCTGAACCCCGTATTGAGTACCTCTTGTCTGAGTTGTTTGCTGCAGAGGACCAGCATGGTCACAAGAGATACTGGCAGGAAATTCAGGAAGGCAAAGGGTTGAGTCATTGATTATGGGATGCTGCTGTATTTCCTTTTCCTGTTTGGTCATAGGGATGGTATCTGTGCTGAACTGGAAACATGAGCTTGCATTATTAGTCAGGGAGGAAAAAGTGATCTTTTTTTTTTCTTCTCATGTACTTCATGGCACCTGATTACCTCAGCTTCATTAGTTCCTTTCCAGATGCAGACAGTGGCATCTGGATGGCAATGAAAGCCATTGCATGAATGGCTTTGAGGAGACCTTATAGTAGCCTTCCAGGATCTGAAGTGGGCTACAGGAAGGCTGGGGAAGGACTATTGACAAGGTCTTGCAATGCCAGGACAAGGGGCAATGGGTTTGAAGTGGCAGAGGGGAGATTGAAAGTGGATGTTAGGAGGAAATTGTTTGCAGTGAGGGTGGTGAGACACTGGCACAGGTTGCCCAGGGAGATTGTGGAGCACAGAATCACCCAATGTGATCTTTGATCATGTTGGGTGGTTCTATGCGCCACAACCTCCCTGAAGGTGTTCAAGGACAGGTTGAATGAGGCCTTGAGTGACCTGTACTAGTGGGAGGTGTCCCTGCCTATGGATGATCTTTGAGGTCCCTTCCAACCTTACCATTCTATGATTCTATTTCCAAATTACACTTAAAATTGTATTTTTGAATTATTACCCAATTTGCCCAGAATGGAAAAACCTTAAAACTGTTTCCTTCCAAGGACATTTGTGTATCTGACCTACCAGAGTCATCAACTGTGAAGTACTCATCTCCTTTAATGACTTGGTAGGTAACTGTAGCATGGCCTGTGACTGTTGGGTCATCAGCATCTACAGCTGTCACTTTGGTGACCGAGGTTCCTGCAAGGAGATGTCCAAACAACAACATTTAGTATCAAACCTACCTTTTAACCAGAGGCACGAAGGGAAATAAGTGATGGCAGAACCTACCTACTGGTGACATTTCTGGGACAGATCCATTGAAAACCTTTTGTACAAAGACAGGGACGTTGTCATTAATGTCATAAACCTTGATGATGAATTTAGAGGGGGGCTCCAGTGACTGGTTGTTCCTGCGGTCAATGATGAGAGCTGTCAGCTCATACTCTGCTTTCTTTTCCCTGTCCAGCCTCTCAAATGCATAGACATCACCACTGGTTTCTTCCACTTTGAAGATGGTGTTGGCATATTCACCTTCTATAATATACTTAGCGTTGCTGTTGCGGATGCTTGATGTGATCTAGGAGGAGCAGAGAGGCAGAAGTCAGCTGTGGCATCTGGCTGCAGCAGTGTCCACCAGCAGGTGCACACAGTCAGGCCTTCCAGTGGGAGCCTACAGGAAGGCTGCAGAGGAACCTCCATAAAGGTGTCCAGTGACACCATCCACACAGAGCTGTTGGATGGAGTCCAGAGGAGGCCACAAAGGTGATCCAAGGGCTGGAGCAGCTCTGCAGTGAGGACAGCCTGAGGGAGCTGGGGGTGTGCAGCCTGGAGAAGAGAAGGCTCCACGGAACTTTAGAGCTGCCTGCCAGTACCTGAAGGGATCCCACAGGAAGGCTGCAGAGGGACTGCTTATGAGGATGTCTAGAGACAGGCCGAGGGGGAATGGTTTGAAGCTGAGGCACAGCAGGGTTGGACTGCAGCTGAGGAAGAAGTTCTTCAGCATGACAGTGGTGAGACTCTGGCACAGCTTACCCAGAATCTTTGTGGATGCCTCCTCCCTGGAAGTGCTCAAGGCCAGATTGGATGAGGCCTTGAGTAACCGTGGCAGGGGTGTTGGAGGAGGTGAGCTCAGAGATGCCTCCCAGCCTAAGCCACTCTAGGATTCTATGACTGATTCTTTAGGCTCAGACAGAAACCACAACAGTCATCGAGACCTTCGATACTGTCTGATGTATTGCTCAACAAACAGCACCACAGCAACTAGAGCCATGCAAGGTTATAGGAAATGAAACCTGCATCCAGAGTGGAACTTGCTTGCTTATTTGCCAAGAAACAATTCTTTTTTTGAGATCAAGTCTCCTGTTTCCTAAAAATATGAACTGTTCATGCAGTTAACACATATCACTAACCTCATTGTGTCTTATATCATTGCTTTGAGCTGCTCTTGTTTGCAAGTAGTCTTCTGAGCAGAGATTCTGCTTAGATTCCCTAGAACTGCAGAATCAAATCTGTATTCACAGCTCCTGAATTACAGAATCAAATCTTTATTCACAGCCACTGACATTGTTCAGCATTAGTCTCTATTGCTTAGCATTCATTTGGCAGAATTCCTGCTGTAGCTGACAGCTTTCTTGTGTTTAGTAGCATGCAGGGTTTTTTGGTAGTCAGTCTTCAGGCTTGTGCTGTGACAGTAAGATTAAATCACCACTCCATGGATTTTAAAGTTCAAGATTAGATGCCATGAAAAGGGATGGGGTAAAGGGAATGAACATGAATCACTTTTAAAATTTAATTTAACTCAGTCCTAAATGGTTTTGCACATTGTTTAACCTGCACATAATCTAATGATTCTTCCCTTTCTATGCTTCACCCACCTACAGACACTGATAGGGTCATGGCATCACAGAATGCCAGCTTGCAAGGGACCCCAAGGACTGTCTGGTCCAACCTTTCTAGGTGACAGTGGAGTTGAAATGAGTTGGCCCAGCACCCTGGTAAGCTGAGTCTTCAAACTGAGCAGTGGAAGGGAAGCCCACAATTGTCCATGCACTACATCAGCACTTTCTGTCTGCTGGGGCTGCTGAAGAGCAGTTTATAGCTCTGGAGAGCATAACATCCTAGAAAGGCTCAGGTTGGAAGAGACCTCAGAGATCAGCTACTCCAACCTCCCTGCCATGGGCAGGGACATCTCTCAACTAGATTCAGTTGCTCAAGGCCTTATCCAGCCTGGCCTTGAACACCCCTCAGGGAACAGACCTCCACAACCTCCCTGGGCAGCCTGTTCCAGAATCTCAGCACCCATGGACTGAGGAACTTCTTCCTCAGCTGCAGTCTAACCCTGCTCTGCCTCAGTTTCAAACCATTCCCTCTTGTCCTGTCTCTAGACATCTTCCTAAGCAGTCCCTCTGCAGCCTTCCTGCAGGATCCCTTCTGGTACTGGCAGGCAGCTCCTTGCTCAGAGGTAGGACAGTCTGTGCCTTCTTTCACCATTCTTATTGATTTACTTAATGTGAAAAGTAGAGACTTGCAGGACTGAGGATGGACATACAAAGGAGAGCATCCAAAGGCATGCAAGATAAAATCAAACTGTATCAGCATATTCCTGCAGCTGTCACTCAGTTCTGCCACGCTGCTGCTGTGGCCTTTCGTAAAGGGTTTATCAAGTGTTGGAGCCTGCAAAGGCAGTGCACTGAGCACAGCCATTGCAAAAGCAATCAGAAGCATTCCACAGAGCACAAAGAGAATTACTCTTATTTAAGATGGCTCCAGGAATAGAAGCTTTCTCCTCAGTCTGCTGCTGAATTGGTCTGAGATGAAACAGAGATGCCCTGTGTTTGCTGAGAGCACCCTGTGGCCTCTCTCTTCTCTCTCTTGCTTCCTGCCAGTGAGCTGCACCCACCCAGAAAGGTCTGTTTCACTTTGCCTGGGCAGCCTTGACAGATGCTGATTATTGTACAGGGGAGGAAAAGGCAGGACTGCATTTATCTGAGAAGTGTCAAAGCAGCTCAGTTTGAAAGACTAGACTGGAAGAGCTTTGTCTGGGTGATATGCATTTAATCACAGGGATTCGAGTGCTGCCCTGAAGAAAATGAGTTTGCCAGCAGGTCAGTGCTTGTTATTAATTAAAAAACCCCAGTTTCTTTCACTTTATGAAACAATTTATGATGTGACACTATTGGTAAATGTAGCATTTTTGGTTTGTATCCAGGCTGAGAGGGTTGAACTGTGTGCACATGGATTTTATATAATCATTGAAGAGTCTTGGTTGGAAAAGGCCTCCAAGGTCGTTGAGTCCAACCCTCAATATAAGCCTACCAGGACCATTAAACCATGTCCCCAGGTGCCATGGCCACAGGTTTCTTGAACACCTCCAGGGGTGAGGACTCCTCCACCTCCCTGGGCAGCCTGTTCCAGTCCCTGACCACTCTTGCAGCAAAGAAACTTTTCCTAATTTGCAACCTAACCCTCCCCTGGCACAGTGTCAGGCCATTTCCTCTCATCCTGTCACCTGATCCTAGGGAGAAGAGCCAAACCTCACCTCACTGCAACCTCCTGTCAGGGAGCTGTGGAGAGCAATGAGGTCTCCCTCAGCCTCCTCTTCTCCAGCCTAACCCCCCATTTCCTCAGCCACTCCTCCCCAGCCCTGCTCTGCAGACCCTTCCCCTGCTCTGTTGCCCTTCTCTGGACCCACTCCAGCGCTTCAGTGTCTTGTAGTGAGGGGCCCAAAACCGAGCCCAGTGCTGGAGGTGCAGATGCAGGTTTCTGACTGAATCTTGAGCTGCCAGAAGAATATTGAGCTCCACCAGCTGCCATTCTGCCTTCCTAACCTGTGCCCCTGCAAGCCACACAGCCCTTCCTGCGCCACGGAGCCTCCACCCTTGCTGCTCTCTGCAGTGGGTTTGTGTTGCTCAGCAGCAGGAGAGTCCCTGGCACAGGAGTTCTGCTCTGTCCGTTTGCTGCCTGCGTCTCAGTGCTCGCAGACTGCTGTTTACCTTGCCAACATGGTGTGGCAGTGGTGTGTCGATCTCTTCTTTGATGTGCAGTTGGTTCCATATCCAGTCTCTCTTCAGTCGTTTGTGACTGGCACTGTTTGAAGAGGAGGTTTGGGTTGTTTCCTGGCTTGCTTTGTCAGCGAGTGCTGGAGTGAGGAACAATGAGAAAAGCAGGATAAGGTGGTTCATCTTCTGTAGCCTAGACAGAGACATAAAACATGAAAGCTGTATAAATAACAACATAATAACAGAGCACACATACAAGTGCAGATGGACTTTCCTTCCACAGGAAAGTTTGGTTCTTTGTATTTCTTTTCATCTGCCTTAGCATTACAGTTTGCAGTACCAGTTTTCTGCCTTCCATGAAACAATTTTAACTGGAGGTCACCTAACAGGATCTGAAGGGAACTGGGAGGGACTTGTAATGATAGCAGGAGGAGGAATGGGGTTGAAGTGGCAGAGGGGAGATTGCAACTGGATGTTAGGAGGAAGTTGTTTGCAGTGAGGGTGGTGAGACACGGACACAGGTTGCCCAGGGAGGGTGAGGAGCACAGATCTTTGATCACGTTGGGTGATTCTGTGCTCCACAACCTCCCTGGAGGTGTTCAGGACCAGATTGGATGAGACCTTGAGTGACCTGTACTAGTGGGAGGAGTCCCTGCCTATGGTGGGGAGTTGGAATTGGATGATCTTTGAGATCCTTTCCCAACAGAAATATTTTACTGAAATAAAAAGAATGTGCAAATGTGCAAGTCTTGAAAGACAGCATCAAAGCAGCCATCTGAGCTGACCTGAAGAGAAGACTGAGAAACAGAGATCAACCTTTGAGCATTGTCTGTTTAAAGGTGGTTTAGATGTGGTGCTTTGTGACTGAACTTGGCAGAGTAAGGTTCATGGTTGGACCTGATGGTCTTTTCCAACATGAGCAATTCTGTGGCTCCATGGAACTCATAGTCTGGCTGCCTGTGGGGAGAGGAACCTTGGAAAGCAACACTGAGGCTGAGCCAGAGCAATGTTCTACTTGAAATTAAATGTCACAGCTTGACCAGCCCCAAATGTAAGGTTTTGCCTTGCCCTGGCACAGAACATGCCTGATTTCTTCATATGGAAATGGGAACAAAACCTGGAGTTTCAGTTGGAAAAAGTGATTCATGTGGATTCTCCAGTCAGTTCCAACACAATACAGGAAATTATCTTGCTGTGGAACTCATTTATCAACTGAGTTCCTTGTGTTTTGAAGTGCTTGAAGACACAGACCCCTATTCTCAGGTTATGCCATCTACAAAATGCTAACCTGTGGAATTATTCTCAGCTCAGACCATCCTTTTGCATCATAGGTTAATACTAATGAACTTTAGGCACAACTTCCATATCAGGTGGAGAAGTTATTTTAATGTAGCCAAACTGATTTATTTTCTTACTAAATTTCCCCTTCCCAATATAAAGGACTGCCAGGGAACTTTAACACTCAGATAATCAGGCTTTAAATTACACATAAATGACTTTCCATTAGCTGTGTTAGGAGCTGTCAGCACACACATCAAAAATAAAAGCATTAATTGTGATCGCGGAGTTCACATCACACAGGTTGCTGGATGGGAGAGTGAATTAATATTTTCAGCTGGAAGGTGGCTGAGATGCTTCCAAATTTACTCTTTGGTAACTTGGCAATCAGTGTCATCCTGTGGTGCAGCATCACTGGCAGTAAAGAGGTTTTGTTTACCACAAAATATTGCTTTCCCCCTCTTTCCTGTCTTCTATCTGCTTCTCCATAAACTGAGGAATGTTCCTCTGCCTGTGTGCTTGCAGGAAATGACTACAAAGGTGGCTCTGAAGTTGCTTTTTAATAGCTAAGCTGTGCCTCATGCAGTTTCTGGGTTCAGCTGAAACGTTTGGGTTTAGCTGGTTGTCTGCGTTTGAGAGTTGGGGCTCTGCAGCCTGGAGGAGAGAAGGCTTCAGGGAGACCNGAGTCTCCCTTCTTCCAGCTGAAAGCCATTGCCCCTCACCCTATCACTGCAAGCCTTTGTAAAATGTCCTTTCCCAGCTTTCCTGTAGTCCCCTTCAGGTACTGTAAGGCTCCCTTGGTTTGCCTTTTGAGGAAAATGAGTAAATTTAGTTGTTTTGCTCTGCTTTCTTTGCAAACATGAAGAGGCTACAGTTGGAAACTGGAAGGCATTGCTGTGATTGTGTTGTGATGGGGTAAGTCTGCCTTGCATTCATAAATTATAAACCACCATACCCAAAGGAAACTAGCTGCTACCTTCAGCTAGTCCAGGCTATGCTTTGGGAAAAACCAAGCTGTAGTGTTTGGAAAATCCCTTCCTGTTGTAGCTCTGGTACAGTGGAGATCTGTGGTGAAGAGGTGAGTTGGGAAAGCTGAGGACTGCCCACTTCACTCCAGGTGATGCATAAACAAACTTCCTTGCAGAAGGCATTTTAAATCTGGTCTCAGTCTAATTCTACTCTGTGCAGAGAAATATGGAGTCTTCCCAGCAGTGTTCTCCTAGCCTTTGCCTCTGTTCCTGCACGGTTCAGAGCCTCTGCCAAACTCCTCAGGGCATTTCTCTCTCTGTTGCTGGGAAGTCAGCAGCAACTCGGCCCCTTGCTGTCCTCACACAGGGCCACTGCTTATCAAAAGCTGAAGCCTCAAATTCCTAACCAGGGTATGGTTATCTGTCTAGGAGCTCTGGGACTGTGGCAATATCCTGATAACCCTTGAAGATCCACACAGCAAATCCAAACTCTCCTTTGAAGTCAGTGGCCTATCTGTGTCTCACCCTTCAGACCTTGTTTGAAGCTTGGCCATTGCTACAGAGAATGCTAGGCTGAATCCCTTCAAATATATGCACACTTCCTCTGAAACTTAAGCTACCCTCCCACTCTGCAGCTCCAGCTCTGTGTTCCTAGATTTTCAGATGGCTTCACTTCCTTTAGCTCCTCAGTAATGAGTTCTGGGTAAGTGAACGGTTCCTCTGTGAGCAGCGTGCTGGAGATCACTCTGCCTTCTGCTATGCACTGCATCAGAAGAGCCTCTTGAAAAAATGACTTCTGCTTTGCCTTGGTGCCTTTCAAAATGCTTCATCCTGGTAGGAGGAACACTGCACACTCCAGCACTTTGCATGCTGCTTAGGGACACTTGATGTACATTGCTCCATGGGACAGTGTGACTCTGAGAAGACTTCTGTCATACCATGCAAGTTTTGCCTTCAGCAGCTGGAAATCCATTGCTGTCCAGTCTGTAGCTGAATTATTCACTGTATTCAAGAGTGCCCTTCTTGGGCAGCATACACTTCAGAAGCAGGACCCTGAGGAGCAGTAACTGGATAAGGGCACTGTCCTGGTGTGAAGGCCGTGTTCCATGGATGTTAGCACTTGACAAGCTGTATTAAATGCTCCCTTTTTTTCCTGGCCATGCTACTTTTCCCTTCCAGCAGATCTCATTTGAAATGCTGCAGGAAGCAGCAGATTCCCATGCCTGAGCAAGGGAATGCATTCCCATGGAGTCAGAAGCAAGAAGGCTTCAGAGGAATGACAGGTGGCTGATGTGCAGGGATTGGCTTTTTGCTGCTTCTCATCTGCTGTGGCAGCCAGGGCTGAGAAGAGGAAGTAAGATGCACCTTTAAGGACCCCTGTGGGCACAGGCTGGCAGAGAAGGGGCCAGCACAGCATGCACTGTGACTGAGCCATCCCACGCCTGGCTCCTCTGGCACGCTGCTGGCAGGTCCCACCACTGCTCCACCTTAACACAGTCCCCAGTTACACCCCTGTGTCTCCACCAGATTAGAGCAGTAGCTCAAACTTGTGTTTCAGTTTAAGCAGGGACCATAAATGTTCTTTGAAGTTAGCAGGGGAATGGTTTATTCAAATAGCTTCGTTTCTTGCTTTGCTCTTAAATTTTCCTTTAGCAAATGATGGCTTTTTCACCAGCATTATTCATTGTATGTGCTGAATTATTTCAGCAAATAACTCTCTGTCTGCAGGGTACTGCAGGCAGTTAACTGAGAAATTTTGCTATTCAAGCTGATTTATGCAACACATGGCTTACATGGTGCAGTTCCTTCTTGCAGATTGGGGGTAGTTATTAAAACAAATGTCAAGTGGTGAGACAGACAATACTCTACTAATTAGAAGTTTGCATCCATAGACTCCTAGAATGGCTCAGGTTGGAAGGGACCTCTGAGCTCATCTGCTCCAACCTCCCCACCATGGGCAGAGACACTACTCAGCTTGCTCAAGGCCTCATCCAGCCTGGCATTTAACACCCCCAGGGAGGAGGCAGCCACAGTCTCCCTGGGCAGCCTGTGCCAGAGTCTCAGCACCCTCATACTGAAGAACTTCTTCCTCAGCTGCAGTGTAACCCTGCTGTGCCTCAGCTTCAAACCATTTCCCCTTGGCCTGTCTGTAGAACCCCTGATGAAAAGTCCCTCTGCAGCCTTCCTATAGGATCCCTTCAGGCACTGGCAGGCAGCTCTAAGGTCCCCTTGGAGCCTTCTCTTCTCCAGGCTGCACACCCCCAGCTCCCTCAGCCTGTGCTCATGGCAGAGCTGTTCCAGCTCTTGGATCACCTTTGTGGCCTCCTCTGGACTCCATCCAATAGCTCTGTGTCCTCCTCATGCTGGGGACACCAGAGCTGGATGCAGTATTGGAGGTGGGGTCTCAGCAGAGCCTCCTCATTCCTCTGAGCAAAGCCCTGCAGCTAGACACAAAGCAGAGTTCCCTCTGAAAGGTACAGCTGAAGTGCAGAGGACTTAGATGTGTTTGTCTCCTCCTGACAGTGGACCAGGGTGAGGAATAGCAACAGTCCAGGATTTTGTTCTCCCTATTTCTTCATCTCCTGATTAGACAGCATTGCTCTTAGCAGTTGCTGGCAAGCCCAGAGAAGCACAGCAGCCAAGCAGCCACAGAGGTGCAATTGTTACCTTCGCTCCGGTTCCAGCTCGGCACCGAGGCTGCAGAACTGTGATCCTCCTCCGCTCCCCTGGGCTTACAGTGTCAGAAGAGTTGAGGGCACACAGTGGCATATGGTGAGAAGGGGAACTGGGGAAGGGCTTCAAACTCTGGTAACATTACTTTAAAAAAAAAAAAGGGTATTGTGCAAGGTCTGACTTGCAGCTGGGTGTTTTTGGGTTGCATTTTCAGGCACGGTTTGGTTCGGGAGGTTATCCAGTGTTGCTTTTATTTCTTCTTAAGGCATTCTTGTCACAGGTCCTCAGGAGTGTAGAGTGATTCATCCTGAGCCCAGCCCTGCCTGAGGATGCTGGGCTGCCTCTTCATTTCCAGATTATTGAGCTGATTTAAATGGGCCCAGGGCCTGACTACCTGCTATTATAGTTTTTGATTGTCCTTATGTCGATTTTATGCATCTGAGGAGTGGTTCCCACTGATGACTAAACAGTCAGGAGTGCAAATGCCTACCTGAAAACTGAGTATAAATTGACTTTTTATATGCATGGCAGTACCTCTGAGCAAATAGCCACTTTGATGACTAAACAATCTGGAGTGCAAATACCTGCCTGAAAACTGATTGTGAAATGACATTTTTATACCTGTGATAGTAGCTTTGAATGAAGAGCCACTTCAGCAATATCTTAAGTAAACCTGCTACTTAAAAAAAACCTCAGGCCCCTGCACATCACTCAGCATTGTGAGAGCACTCCTGAGTGCATGTGGTGCTGTTCAGCTCCTGGTGTTGATGCTGCAGCACTGGATCAGTGCAGCTGAGGGGATCGTAGACTTGTAAATGGTAGGGGGTTGGAAGGGACCTCAGAAAATCACAAAGGTGCCCAATGGTAGTGGCCACAAACTGAAACATAAGTTTCTAGGATGAGAGGAAATGGACTGAAGCTTGAGGAGCCCAGATTGAGACTGGAGATGAGGAAGAAATTCTTGACAGTGAGGGTGGGGAGACACTGGCACAGGTTACCCAGGGAGGTTGTGGAGCACAGAAGCACCAAATGTGATCTTTGATCATGTTGGGTGCTTCTCTGCTCCACAACCTCCCTGGAGATGTTCAACCACCCTGGAGGTGTTCAAGGCCAGGCTGGATGAGGCCTTGAGCAACCTGGGCTAGTGGGAGGTCTCCCTGCCCCATGGCAGGGGGGTGGAACTGGATGATCTTGAAGGTCCCTTCCAACCCAACCCATTCTATGAATCTGAGTCCAGCCCCCTGGTAAAGCAGCATCACCTTGAGCATAAACAGCAGAGTTTGGCTTTGCCTTAGCTGCTGACAGCATGGCCAGCATTGAGTTTAAGGTCATAAGCTGTTTCTCTCTAGCTCTTGACAGTGTCTGAGCTTTGGGAGCAGGAACATGAGGGCTGAATGACTTTTAGGGAGCAGGAGTGTTCTGGTGGTTAGTCAGGATGCTCAAACCCACAAGCAGAGCCTGGCTGTTGGTGCACAGCTTCAGCACCTCGTGGTGCTAGTGCCTTAGGGATGCTGTGCTCTGGTGGCTTACAGCAGTCTGGTTCCTGAAAGCAGCAGGCTCACAGCACCTGTGATTTCTATGATTTATTTGCTTTACAGGTGTTGCAGGGGTGAAACTAGCAATTAAACAACAACAAAATGGCCATAGGTTGTTTGATGACAGCTGCCAAACGCTGCTGAAGTCTCAGCTGGTTTAGGGGGTTAACTGCACTAACTACAGCAGTGTGGGTGGGGTGAAGCCTGCATGCTTAGTTTGGAACTGCAGGCTTGTTCCCCTGTGAATTCTTTGTCCAAAATGTAAAGTTGAGAGGAAAATGTCTCCTTCCCAGATTCATTATTGATTAGGACAGTTGCTGACAGCAGGGATGGAGTGCCAGTGTTGAAGGCAGGTGAGGAACTAGTTCTCTTCCTTGTATCCAGAAAGTAGTTTCAGGCCTGATCCTGCAGGCAGCTGAGAGGGAGATGGAGGCTCAGTGGCACATTGACACTGGGTGTACACCCAGCTTCTTGTTTGCTTGCCTGGAGACAATTTCCTTTTGCTCAGCCCACTGGCAGGGACACTTCCCTCCAGCCCAGGTTGCTCAAGGTCCCATCCAGCCTGGCCTTGAACACCTGCAGGGAGGGAGCATCCCTGGACAGCCTGTTCCAGTGTGCCCCATCCCAGTGCAGAAGTGGAGTGCTTTGGGTGTGTTGGAGGTGTTTGTGATCACTACAAAGATTCCTCAGGCATCTGTAACCAGAAGCTTTGCTTCCTATGCTGCTGCTCTGTTCTGCTATGGCCTCTGGTTGGCTCTGCTGTACACAAGAGCTGTCACTCAATGCTTAGGAGTTTGGCCAAGCCAAAACAAAATAAGGTACACTGCAAGAATGATGTGTTTGGAGCTTTTCCCACCTGCCCTTTGCTTCTAGGTAAACCTTCATATCAGAGAGGTTTCCCAGTGTAAAGCTTCAGCTGAGCAGTTCTGAAGAAGGGCAAGTCCTGGCACCAGTCTTGTTCAACATCTGTGTCAGTGCCATGGACAGAGGCATTGAGTGCAGCCTCAGCAAGTTTGCTGCCCACACCAAGCTGTGTGGTGCAGCAGACAGGCTGGAGGGCAGAGATGGCATCCAGAGGGACCTGGGCAGGCTGCANGACTCTGGGCAGCCTGATCTAGGGTAGGGTGTCCCTGCCCATGGCAGGGGGGTTGGAACTGGATGATCCTGGATGACCCTGACTGATTCTATGTTTCTAAGTCCCTATCCTTTGAGGAACTGCTTGCAATAAATAAGTTTGTGGTGTTTTGGGTTTTTTTTACATTTCTTTTTCTGTAAGCACAATGGAGCTGTGTTTACAGCAGATAAGATTTTTTTTTTTTTTTCCCCTGACATTTTCCTTCAACCAAAGCTCAAGAGCAAAAATACCTGTCTTGAACAGAAGCATCATGCACAGGTCACAGTAATTGCTATTTATTTACTGTGCTAGCAGTCATCTGGAGCAGAGGAGCCACGTCTGGCTGGCTGTGTGCTCTGGCTCCTCTGTCCAGGTGGTGCTGCTGGGTAACTGAATGCATTCATATTTCCTCTGCACATCCACTTTGGGGCAGATAAGGAAAGCAGTTCCACAATCACAGATCTCCTCTGATTGGGCAAGAGGCTAAAAACCCAGGGTGTGTCTGGATCTGTTTTGCTTTGCAATTAGCATTCAGTTCTTTTCTGGCTTTTAAAAATGTCTAATTCAAATGTCAGATCATTCTTCTCTATTTCCTGCCCTTATTCAACTCGACTTCCAGACCAGGCTTAATTAAGTCTCAGACCTTTTCTGCCCACCCCTGTAGTTAGTCTTTTCCTGGCCTGTTTCCATTGTTAAGATCTCCATGTGTTGTGAGGTGATACAAATGATATTATTGCTGCTCTTAAGAATTTACAATGAGCCTTTCAATGGTTCTTACTTACAGCTTAGATCTTTGTCAAGAAAATCTCCTCTTTCTTTAAATCCGAATGAGAACTGGGGAAGTGAGTTTCCAGCTTACCATGCTGATAAAGGGAAGCTTGAGAGGTCTGAAAATTCAGACCTCAGAGGCTGAAAAACTTTAAAAGATCACAAAATCATAGAATCAAGCAGGTTGGAAGAGACCTCCAAGCTCATCCAGCTCAACCTAGCCCCCAGCCCTAGCCAATCAACCAGACCATGGCACTAAGTGCCCCATCCAGGCTTTGCTTGATGAGGAAAGCTGTTGTGTTTGACTTCTTCTGGAGCTAGGCTGCTTTTCTGCATGGAACTGCTTCCATCTGGGAGTGCCTGTGATTTGACAGACTGTAGTGTTGTGTTTTGCTCCATGTGCTGGCTCGAGCAGGTCGTTAGTCTGCTGGATTCTACAAGCCCAGTCCAGAGGCACTGAGGGAATCCACGCCCAAGGAGAGTGCTTCACCAAGCAGCTCGCAGCTGTAGGCAGCTCAGCGTGTGGGAGCAGTGCTGCCCTTGCAAGGCAGGCCCTGCTTTTCTTTCCATGTGGTTAAGAAGGCTTTGTGGAAGTGATACAGGTGAGAGCTGGGGGCTTCTAGCTAGGTGACTGGGCTGGTTTCTGCTCATGGGTCTGCTCAAGCTCTAGGCTGGTGGCTGCAGCTGCTGCCCCGCTGGGGCTCAGTGCAGTGAGCACAGGCAGGGAGCAGCCTGCAGCCCCCGGGGAGCTGACAGCTTTAAAGCAACCTGATTGTTTGGGAAGTTCTTCACAGCAGTGCTGCACTTGTGAGCTTGCTGCCTGGATCCAAAACACAGCTGGAGAGCTTTCTGAAGCTGGAGTGGGATTTCTTTTTTTTCTCTCTCTCCTTAGTTAGTGGCTGTGCAAGTGGAACATTTATTTCTCCCACAGCTCATGTTTTAATCACGGCCACCAAAGCCCCTTTCTTGTGGGGAGGGAGGTCTTCCTCTTCGTGTAAGGAAGCCAAGGATCAATCCATCTAAGGCAGGTGATCCAGCTCCCCATCTCGGGGCAGGAAAAGGATGCAATCTGTTCCAAAGAGAGACATGCCCCTTTCTTCCTCTGTGAAACTCAGCTCCTCTGCCAGTGGGCTTAGTGGAGGCTTCAGTATCTATTCTAATCCCAGACTTTCACCAGGGCAGCTGCTGGCAAACCCAGTGTGCAAAGCAAGTGTGGTGCTGCAGGTGACAGAGCTCTGCAGCAGCTTTGTCACTGTCCAGTCCACCTTTGTGTCTTTGTAAAACCAACCCAGCACAAAAAGCATTTCTGCTTGCCTTTTTTTGGTGCCCTCTGCTTTCTGCCCTCCCTTCTGCATGTCTCTGCTGGCTCCATGTTTTAGATGGGGTGCACTGCTGGTTTCAGTGGTGCTAAGCTAAATCAACAGCACTGAGCAAACAGCCAGTGTGTGGCCTTCACTGGGGGCTTGGATTCATTGGTTATATGGTAGAAAGTCTGATACCTCATTAGTGGCAGTAATTGACTGGACTAACCCTGACATGATTAATCTGCTCTCTTGCAGACAGATCCCTGCATATCTGAGAGATAATGACAATAAAAGCCAGTAAGACAATGAAAGTCTCCTCTGAATTCAGGTCTAGGCCTGGAGGTAGGGGGAGGGAGTTTCCTACGGAGAGAATGTTGAAGCTGACCTAAATGTGTGCCAGTGGAGGTTCTGCCAGCAAAGCTAAACCCATCACAGGAACAGCTGCCATCAATGACAGGATTTCCTATCATTTGCAGGAGAGCAGCACTAGGCCCTGCCCTTGGTCTCCTCAAGCAGTATGTTTTAAGGGAGACTTTCCACTCCTAGAGGATTTCCACTGCACAGATTCATAGCAGATAGCATCATAAAAGGAAGGGGAAGAGGAAGACTGATCCTACCAAAGCATGGCTTAGAGACCTAGACAAAGGCAGGAGAAGCTGAACTGTATCCTCCAGACATGCTGTGGCAGTGGAATTTCCCTTTAGCAGTGTCATACACAATGGGGAGAAGGCTCTGTGTGTGCTGCAGATAAACCACCTTGCACCCTGTCAGCTTTCCCAGGTGTCGGAAGGACCATTCCAGGTGTTTCTGGTGGGCTGGAGGGGAGAGGAAAATGCAGAGAAATGGCTGACTTCAGCTGGGGCAGAGCCAGATGGGCTGCTGCTAATTCCTGAGCCTGATGCTGGGCTTCTGACAGAAACAGGGAGCTCTTTCTCCTAACGGTTTGGCAGAAGAGAGTGGTGAAAGCCTGCAGGAACAGGAGGGGCTTTGTGCCAAGGGGGCAGGGACAGTAAAACTGACCTCTTTGGACTTTGAAAAATGAAGAATTGAAAGCATTTCTCCTTGTGGTCTATCTGTAACCAGAGTGGTGCTCTGTAACTCCTTGTGTTTTTCAGGTAACATCAGGATGTTACACAGAACTTAAAATAGTCAGTAAAATCTTATGTTCAAAATCTACCTAGTTCCATTCATAGAACCAATCGTAGAACCATTGGGTAATGGCAGTTGGAAAAGCCTCTGAGCTCACCCAGTCCAACCAGCAGCAGCCCTCTGAGCTCACCCAGTCCAACCAGCAGCCCAACACCACCATGGCCATTAAACCATGCCCCCAAGTGCCATGCCCATGGGTTTCTCGAACACCTCCAGGGATGGTGGCTCCACCACCTCCCTGGGCAGCCTGTGCCAATGCCTGAGTGAAGAAATGTTTCCTAATGTCCAACCTAAACCTGCCCTGGTGCAGCTCGAGGCCATTACTTATTGTCCTGTCATTAGTTACTTGGGAGAAGAGGCTGGCACCAGCCTCACTCCAGCTTCCTTTCAGGTAGCAGTAGAGAGAAGGCTTCCTGCCACACTTGGCATTCAGCTGCAAATTCAGAGGAGTGAAGCTCACTGAAGGGCAGGGCTGGGTTGTATTCTGGCACTGAAGACCTGTAACCAGATTCTTCACAGTTTTTTATTCATTTGGTTGCATTTCAAGTCCAAACTCACTGCAGAATCAGGAGGTAGGTGGCACATGCCTTGGGGAGTGATGTGCATTCCTTTCCCATGTTTTCAGTCCTGTTGGGGTTCCTTGGTTTGCAGTGGGCTCTGTACTTGAAGCAAGGAGAGACCCTGGAGCAGGATGCCTCCAAGTTTCTTGGCAGCAAAAGTGGTGGCTTCTGTTCATGAGTGTTGTCTGCTCTGCAGTAGAAATATGCCTGCAGGGGCCCTTCAAATAGAAGTCTGCAGATGGATCAGGCAAACTCTCAGCTGTCCACCTCTGGATTTGCTCCTGATCAAATTCTGATCAGCTCTTCAAAGGCACATATGGGGAATTGTTTTACCTTGGTGCTTGTGAGCTAGGGACCTCTCTGTCTCAGTAAATCTCCAGCTGACACAAACAATCACTGTCTGCTGTGTTCTGTGGTAGAAGGGAAACCAGTCTTGGCAGGGCTGCACTTTGAGGGATTTTTGATTTGTAAACCCAGAAGGATAACAAAGGGGAAAATGTTTGCTTGCTTGTTTGTTTGTTTGTATACCCCAAAATACCTGTGGCCAACAAATTTCCCACAAAGACAGAGGGGCTCTTATTTTCCTTTTGACACTAACACCTGGACCTCTGAATTAAACTTCTATAACCTAAGCAAAACCCAGACTGGTGAACACCTGATAAAAATAACCAGGAAGGTTCCTTACAGACAGAAAGCTGCTAGGAATAATCAGGGAACCTCTGCTTTGAAAGAAAATATAAAGTATTAGCTGAGCTGGTTCTGTAGTTCTGTAGACAAACAGCCTGACAAGGAGAAAGGATTTCAAAAACAGTGTTTCTGTTTTTCATTTGAAATGTTAATTGAAGTAATGGATTGATGGGTGCACAGTGAAGTTCTTTGTTCCACAAGTGCCCTAAATCAGAGAAGCTTCTAAGCTACCCCCAGTGCTTTGTACCTGTATCCTGTTTTCAGTTGTTTCTCTGACAGAGGCAGGATGTGAGGCAAGCCTGGCAACAAACCTTGTTAACTGTTTGGGCAGAAGGTGCTGAAGGGGACTGGGACGTCTGTCTCAGGAGGAAAGACACAGAGAGTTGGGGCTTTTTAGTCTAGAAATGATCAGTCTGAATCACAGAATGTTATCATCCAGTCCACCCCCCCTGCCGGAGTAGGATCACCTAGAGAAGGTCACACAGGAGTGCATCCAGGTGGATCTTGAAAGTCTCCAGGGAAGGAGACTCCACAACCTCTCTGGGCAGCCTGCTCCAGGGCTCTGTCACCCTGACCATGAAGAAATATGTCCTCAAGTTGAGGTGGAACCTCCTGTGTTCCAGCTTGTACCTGTTGTTCCTTGTCCTGTCACTGGCATCACCCAGAAGAGCCTGGCCCCTTCGCCTTGACACCCACCCCTCAGATACTTACAGACATTGGTAAGGTCCCCTCTCAGCCTTCTCTTCTCCAGATCAACAGCCCCAGGGCTCTCAGCAATGCTGATCCATACTTCCAAGGGTGAGTGTCAGGAGGATGGCACCAGGCTGCTTTTGGTGGTGCCCAGTGACAGGACAAGGGGTCACAGGCACAAACTGGAACATCAGAAGTTCCATCTGAATGCGAGGAGGAACTTATTTCATTTAAGGGTGACAGAGCCCTGGAGCAGGCTATCCAGAGAGGTGGTGGAGTCTCCATCTCTGGAGACATTCCAAACCCACCTGGATGTGTTCTTGTGGGACCTTGGCAGGGGTTTGGAGTGGACAATCTCCAGCAGTCCCTTCCAAGCCCTGCCACTCTGTGTTTCTGTAGTGCTGGACAAGGCTGCCTCTGTAGCACTGAGCCCTGCTTTTAGTGCTGTGCAAGCACAGGTCGCTGAGTGACTTGGAGCTCTTCCACTTGTTTTCAAGTGTTTAAGGAATGGTTTTATCATCTTGTGGTGAAGAGCTAAGCTTTGGGAAATGCTTCTTGTTGCACTGCAGTGCAGCTACAGCACTGTGAAGAGCAAAGCCCAGGTCTGTGGGCAGGGCAGGAGTGATTTGTTAATTGTGTTTATCTTTTGCTTTCCAATTAATTTGCTTTATTGGCTGTACCTTCCCATTCTTCCCTGTAGTTTCCTGGACTGTTGTAAGGCTTTCATATCCTGGATTAATCCTGTGTCCTTTTCTCCTGTTTGCCACCCATTACTTAAGGATAAAAAGTACCTCCTGGAGGTACCAGAGATAAACTGCAAGTCAGCATTTCTGTGATTTGTTTCTGCTGTACTGGTGGTTGTTACAAGGCACAAATTAACCTCGGATGAGGAGCTTTTGTAAATCATTGAAGTATCCTTGCTTTTGTCCCCCGTTTTTTCCTGCATGAGCATCTGTAACACTCTGTGCTTTTACAGATGCTGATGTCATGATTTATAATCAGAGGAGGCAGGCACACATTGATTAACTGCACCTTTGTTAACTGCAGCAGCAACCAACTTTGAATGTTTTCAGTAGCTAAAAACGGAGCAGGTTTTCTTACAGAAATTCATTCTCTTCCATATCTATCTTTTTTTCCCCCTTGCATTTCTTCCTTTCCTTTATCTTTATTACAGTGTGACAAGCAGCACAGCAAGGTGCTGTGCACGCTGACAGCCCTGCTATTGCAGGATAGAGTTCTTACAGAGAAAGCAGTATCGCTTCATCTCTTATGCATAAATGCTTTGTCTCTGCAAGCTCTACAGCAAACTTGTTAGCTCTAGGGACTTGCTACACAATCTTTAGGATAAGATAAAAGCCTTTTCAACCAACTTCTGGTATCAAGCCACTGCTCATAAAGTACTTTGTCAGGGAAAAAAACAAAACAACCCTGCTTTTTGGACCACCGAGATCAGGAAACTTCTAAAATCATAATTGCTGATCTTTTGGAGCAAGAGGATGCCAATCCAGGTCCAGGGCTAGGATGCTGAAGTAGAATCCTAGAACCAGTCAGGATTGGAAGGGACCACAAGGATCATCCAGTTCCAACATCCCTGCCATGGGCAGGGACACCTCACACTAGATCAGGCTGGCCAGAGCCTCATCCAGCCTGGCCTTAAACACTTCCAGAGATGAGGCTTCCACCACCTCCCTGGGCAGCCTGTTCCAGGCTCTCACCACCCCCATGGTGAAGAGCTTCTTCCTAACATCCAGTCTGAATCTCCCCACCTCCAGCTTTGTTCCTTTCCCCCCAGTCCTGTCCCTACCTGGCAGCCTAAAAAGTCCCTCCCCAGCTCTTTTGTAGCCCCCTTCAGATACTGGAAGGCCATAAGAAGGTCACCTGAGAGCATTCTCCTCTCCGGCCTGAACAGCCTCAACTCTCTCAGTCTCTCCTCATGCTCATCCTCGTGGCCCTTCTCTGGACACCTTCCAGCACCTGAGCCACTTTAAACTTGAGAAGTAAGAGACAAATTCCCCCGCAGTGTGTTCATGTGCACTGCCCTCGAAGCCTCCAGCTGATTTCGTAGTGGGAGAGATGTGCCCAAGCTGGCTGCTCTAGGTGGTGGCTTTCACCTCCTCTTGGCACCAGAAAGGCACAACTCCTTAAAGACAGGCACCAAGGCAGCCCCTGCTTTGATCAAACACTGAAGCAAGCACAGGGCATGCTCCTGCCCATCAGAGCAGCACTAAGCCTGCAAGTGCCCACACTGCAAGTGAAATCCCTGCCCTGAAGGCTTCAGAGGTGCCAGCTGCAGTTATCAGTCCCATCCCTTTCCCATTGTGAGCGAGCAGCCAAAGCATCATCTAAATCCTACACAAAGAGCATAGAATGGCTCTGCCTTTAAACAACCTGGGAATATCCTACAGCCTGAGAAAGCCAGAAAGTGGCTCCCTTCCAGTGCCAGCTGCAAGCAGCTCTGCTTTGTCTGCACTAAGTTTGGTTTAAGTGCCATTAATGTTAGGCCCAGATGGTTCTGTGGGTATGTATACAATTCCTAGTCTGTCTGCTCACATTTCTGAAGTTATTTAAGGCATTGGAAGAGAGTTCTGGTCAGGTAAAAAGCCTTTGAAATGAAGTTCATAGGTGGAAGACAGCAAATAACCATGTGCCCTTACCCGAGCCAGAGCCGGCAGAGCTTCGCTTCGTTCCCAAGCCAGGCAAGCTGGAAGCAGCACTATCCCAAAATGTTCAAGCAGGAGACAGAAAATGAAGAGCAGATAGAAAAAGCCACTCTGCTTTGCGTGAAGCAATACTGGGAGTGTTCAGCTCTTCAGTCTCCAAGGTTTTCCAGCTGGGAGTCAACCTTTTCCCATCCTGCATCCCGGCATCCTGTTATTGTTCCAAGTCTTAGTAACACAGTGAGAAAAGGGAGTGGAGGAAACAAGATAAACTTAGCCTTGTTATTGCCATACCAACTCATTTGTTGCTGCCTCTAATGAAGGAGCTGAATAAAAGGAAATTGGTTGGGAGAGAAACACAAAAGTTGATAGGATTTAGGATTGTTTACAAATACAAAAGTATTTAGGATTGTTTTGGAGAGAGTTTTAGGAATTGGCAAACATCTGAATGGGACTTTAAATAGTGTCTGATATTTGAGCAGCACAGGCTCTGCCTGTCTTGCACAAACAGGGTTTTCAAAGCAGTTTGGAGGTGTCCTATCTGTAAGGGTATTTGTTTTTTCATACCTGCAAGCAGAACAAAGTTGGAGTCCTCGGAGAACAGGTTCCTGCAAAGCTCTGTCAGCACTGGCTGCAAAAATGAAATGTAACAGGTTCTTTCTCAGGTAAAATTATAACCCCAGAAGTAAAATGGTGTAAGTCAGCCTGCCAGAAGGAGAAAATGTTTGTGACATCTTGGTTAGGCTTAGTTTTCAGTCTTGAGACCACTCAGGGTGGATTTAGCTTTCGTGGTCATTGCTGAGGCTGGGGAAGGCTCAGCGAAGCTCAGGCATGAGTGTCTCTGGTGCTGTTGTCCACATCAAGCTTCAGTAAAGATATTGACTGAGCCCAACCCAAGGAGCCAGTGGGCTTTGTCACAGCAGAGCCAGAGTGCCCAAACCCTTCTGTGGGGCATGCTTCAGTGCCACCTGCTGTATTCCAACCCTCACCTGTGTGCTCAGACTGAATGCAAATGAAAGTCTCTCCCTGGCCTTGCGGGGGAAGGTTTTTACTGAATAATGCAGAAGAAAATCTGGGAAGTGTGGGACCTAACTCCAAACTCCCTTTGTTTGGGACCAGTTATAATAAAAGCAGGCAAATGTTTAATGTATCTTAAGCAGGACCTTCAATGCTAATGTTCCCCAGTTAAATGACAGGATGAGGGGCAATGGGTTTGAACTGGAGGAGGGGAGATTTAGACTGGATGTTAGGAGGAAGCTCTTTATAGTGAGGGTGGTGAGACACTGGCACAGGTTGCCCAGGGAGGCTGTGGAGCACAGAATCACCCAACGTGATCTTTGATCTTTGGGTGATTCTGTGCTCCACAACCTCCCTGGAGGTGTTCAGGACCAGGCTGGATGATGCCTTGAGTGACCTGTACTAGTGGGATGTGCCCCTGCCTATGGTAGGGGGTTGGAGTTGGATGATCTTTGAGGTCCTTTCCAACCTAAACCATTCTATGGTGAATACTCTCTCATGTCCCTGTTTGTCACCACAGTCCAGCAGAGGTGATGGCATAGATTTCCTGGCTGGTGGAAGGCTGAGGCTGGTTAAGCTGTTTCACATTTTTATGATGTACAGTGACAAAGAGGAATGGCTTTAAAAAGAAAATAAATCAGGTGTGTTAATTATTCAGCAAAGCAACTAATGAGGGGACATTACTCAAAGTCTTGTGTAAGGAGACCAGCTAGAGTGGAGTCCCCTGACAAGAGAAGCCATTCCTGTGCCGTTGCTGAGAGGAGAGGCAGGGAGGATGCTGATAGGGGTTTTCCAGGGGACTGGCAGTTATCTGGTAGGATGCAGCTCAGTGATAATCTGGAGTTCACAGCAGACCACTGCCCCAGAGATGCTTTACTGTTGCAGATCACTTCATTTGTGTTTCCAGCCCTTGGGGAGCCTTTGATGTCGGCAGCTGCGGAGTCGGGAGGGAGCAAGCTGTTGAGCTCATCTGAACAAAGAGTGGGGAGCAGGCAGCCCTTCACCTACACTGCTCAGAAAAGGGTGAGAGCAAACCCCTGTGTTCTCTGTACGTGCCCCAAGGCAGCAGGCCTGGAGTAGCAAGGGCTGGTTAGGTGCCTGCTGAGTAAGCTGTTAGTTGACTTGTTTTACCTGGGGAAAGCAATGAGAGAGTTTCTCAGGGCACTTTCGCATGCTCCGTTCCAGAGGCACTGAACACCACTTACAAGCCTTGAGGAAGATACCTTCATTCACATCTAGGAACCTGATTTAGCATCTCAACACCTTCCAAATTATGCTTTACAGATTCCATCACTGCCAAATGGATTCCTTAATCCTTCCTTCTGGCTATGAGGAAAGGTCTGTGGAGATTTTACCAAATGAAGATCGTTGAGTCTGGAGAAGAGTAGGCTGAAGGGAGACCTCATTGCTCACTACAGCTGCCTGAAAGGAGGCTGCAGTGAGGGGGGGTTTGTCTCATTTCTCTAGGATCAAGTGATAGAATGAGAAGAAATGGCCTGAAATTGTGCCAGGGGAGGGCTGGGTTGGAGAGTAGGAAAAATGCCTTTGCTGCAAGAGTGGTCAGGGCCTGGCACAGGCTGCCCAGGGAGGGGCTGGTGTCCCCATCCCTGGGGGTGTTTGAGAAACCTGTGGGCATGGCACCTGGGGATGTGGTTTAATGGGCACGGTGCTGTTGGGTTGACAGTTGGACTTGATGATCTTGGAGATCTTTTCCAACCCAAGCAGTTGTGTGACTCTGTGACTCTTCTGACAGAGGTTTTGGTTACATCTTGTTTTGGGGTTCAGCGTAGTGCTTGTTTGCTGTCCCATCTGATCAGTGCTCTCTGAAGTTCTCCTTAAAGAACTTGTGGAACCCAGCAGTGTAGGAACAAGTTGATTGCTTTCCTGACTGTCACAGAGTGCAGACAGAAGAGCTCATGCCTCTCTCTGAGTGAGCATGGGGCTTTTCTTTGCTTTCCAACCAACTCTAGTTATGGTGAAGGGGCACAGCCGCCAAGCCCAGCGACAGCTATGGACACAGCTGCAGCTCAGGATGTCTTCTTTGCTTAAAAAGTCATCCCAGCAGTGGACTCTCACTGGAGAAGGCCTTTGCACTTGGCAGCAAAGCTAAGAATGCTTTTGTAACAGTTCATACAAGTCAGACCTAGCAGTCTGGCTTGCTAACAGCAGAGTGTTACAGGCACAGAGCAAGGAAAGGTCTGCCAAGACTGAAATCCAGTCACAGCAGCACTCCTCGTGTTAGGGCTTTTATGACCACCAAAGAATTATGGCAGGGCAGAGCTGAAGCTTTCCTTCAATTATTAAAACAAACCCAAGCCACTACTTTTGAAGAGCTCAGACCATCATTATAAAACCTCTCCAGTTTGCACTTGTTTCCTGGACAGGCTGCAGAGGTGTGCCCAGGCCAACCTCAGGACATTCAACAAGGCCAAGTGTAAGGTCCTGCACCTGGGTAGGCACAATCCCAAGCACAACTTCAGGCTGGGTGGGGAATGGCTGAGAGCAGCCCTGAGGANCTATCAGTTTAAAACCCACCAGTCAGAGCTCTGTGTGGGGAGCAGGACATTGTGTTGTCATTTCTGGGACTTTTAATCAGGGCTGTGCAGTGCTCTTAGTCATTTCCATTTGGAAACTGTTTTCCTTTTTGTCATAGATTGAGGTGCACATCCTGGAGCCAGTCTGACTCAGCTTCCTTTTGTCAGGTTTGTTAAACTGAAGAACGTGGCTCTGGGTTTATTTTTTTATTATAAGGTGCCTTTAAGTGACTGCTGAGGAATTTTAGTTGAAGCTGGTGGAATTGGCTGTTTGTGATAGCACTTTTTGACATATGTTTTCTAGAGCACTGCTGTTGTAGTATCAAAGAATGGTTTGGGTTAGAAGGGACCTTTAAAGGTCATCTGGTCCAACCCTCCCGCAGCAAGCAGGGAGGTTCTTTAGAACTCTTTAACTAGATCAGGTTGCTCAGGCTATACCACAGACATTTCATTAAACTGGATCTCTCATGGAGGGTTAAATCCTGTGCCCCTTAATCAGGCAAATCTCTTATCATACAGGAGACCTCTGGCTGCATAAAGACTAATGACTGCAGGATTTGCTTCTGAAGTGCTCAGCAGGGAATGAGCCTAAATGGTCTTCTTTTTCCGTGTTTGGAAAGTGCAGGAAAAAATAGATGGTGGAAAGTGGCCCCATATTGTATGAAAGCTGTGTAGCACTGCAAACAGGAGAAACTGCCTCATCACTGAACTGAGAGAGGAATCCTGGCTCCCTTGGGTTTGTTCCTTGAAAACACAATCCCCAGGGATTCCAGTGAGCAAGCCTGCAAGCCAGCCCAGGCACACTGACCTTGCTCTGGGGTGGGAGTTTGAGGAGCAAGTCTAAGTCCAGAGGTGTGAAGCTGATCAAAATGTTTCCTGGAATGTTTTGGGTAAAAAAAAAAAAAAATTAACTCTTGAACTCAGTAAAACCTTTTTCACCCCCAGAACGTATCTGCTACGTCTCTTCAAACGGAAACCCAAAGCAACACAATTTCTTCTTCTCCCACTTGAAGAGAGCTGATGGAATTAGTTCCCTTTTGTTCATTACCACTGCTGATGGCTTGTAGATATTTATGTATCACACAGCTTTCACCTCTGACTGCTCATGTGAATGGGAAGCTGGTGTTTGGATGCAGAGTTTCCCTCTCTCTGTTACGCCAGAGCGAGAGGGCTAACATCCATCTGAAGTTTCAGCACAGTTTGCAGTGCAAGCATTCTGTGTCTCTGGCATTAATGTCCAAAATAAGCAGAGCCAGAGCCTGCAGTGGGTGCTGGAGGGTAGTGCTGTGCAGCTGCTGGGGCAGGAGGGACTGAGCAGGTTTTTCCTCTGCTTGACAGCTTGTGAAGACTGTGCTGGTGTCTTGTGTGCTGTGGTTCCTCACTCCCTAAGGCATGCGGAGCGTCAGGAACAGGGAGCTGCAGAGAAGCAGGGACTTGGCCTCCTCTTTCCTTCCTGCACTATGTACACAACTGGCACACCCATCCTGATCCTGGCTTTGGTGTCACAGGCTCCTCATTAACAGGTCAGAAGCTGTCAGCTGCAAACTCCTGGCTTCAGTGCTGGGGTGACCAAGGGTGGTGGATCTTGGTCCCTGCACTCAGCAATGCTGGCTCTTGGGGTTGTTTGGAATAAACAAGCCTGCTAGGGAGCTCTAAACCAGGAGATTTTAGATAAACCTGAAAAAAAATTCAATAATGTTGGCTTTTCTTTCAAAAAAGACTGACTTTTTTTTTTGGGGTGGGGAATGCTTTTTATTGTCATGTGAGAGCTTCAAGGGAGAGAACAAGTCAGAGTGCTGCTGGAGCTGCAGGCTGCACAGCACACAACCATTCCAGCCAGTGGAGAGATGGCACCCCAAAAACTGCAGCACCCTGTGCTGCTGCTATTCATCTGGCTAATCAAGGAGCTTCACCTGGAGAGACAGGTTTTACAGTTTTGGGTTGAAGAGAGCAAGATGCAACAGAACACAGGTCAGAGGCTGGGGCTTGCCTTGAGGAGGGTGCTGGGGTGCCATCACCTCAGTGTCTTTCCCTACACTGCTGCACCCTCTCCACTTGCAAAGTTGCCAGTGAAGCTTTGTGTCTGACTGGTGCTTGGTTCTGTGCCAGGTGACCCTGGGAATAAACAAGTTCCTGGCAGGGAAGCTGCACTGGCTGTTTACAGGACCTGAGATGAAAAGAGCTACAAAGATTCTGAGGGGACTCGAACATGTCTGTGGTGAGGAAAGCCTGAGAGGATTGGGGCTGATTAGTCTGGAGGAGAGCAGCCTGGGGGGGATCTCAGCAATGCTCATCAGTGCTTCGAGTTGGGTGTCAGGAGGATGGCACCAGGCTGCTTTCAGTGGTGCCCAGTGACAGGACAAGGGGTCACAAGAACAAACTTGAGCATCAGAAGTTCCATCTAAATGTGAGGAGGAACTTCTTTAAGGGTGACAGAGCCCAGGAGCAGGCTGCCCAGAGAGGTTGTGGAGTCTCCATCTCTGAGGACTTGCCAAACCTGCCTGGATGTGTTCCTGTGTGATCTTCACTGTGGCAGGATGTTGGACTGGGTGATCCCTGGAGGTCCCTTCCAACCCCTACCATTCTGTGTGATTCATCTTAATTGCTTTTCTGCATGGCACTTAGTCTTCAGAATTGCCTTTTGCCTTGTCACACTGAGCTGGTGGTACTCCAGGTGGTGTCAGCTCCATGCTACTGGAGATGCCAGCCATGCCACTGCTGTTAGAGTCTCCTGCAGCAGGTCACAGAATCATAGACCGGTAGGGGTCACAGAGCATCCCTCTCTCCAGTTTCATCACACAGGGGTGGGCAGGAGCACTCTGCTGCTGTGCCAGGAGCATCTTCTCACTTGCTCCCACTCTGCTCACTTGCTCCCAGGGATAGGACAAGGAGCAGTGGATGGAAGCTGCAGCACAGGAGGTTCCAGCTCAACACAAGGGGCAACTTCTTGACTGGAAGGGTCCCAGAGCCCTGGCACAGGCTGCCCAGAGAGGTTGTGGAGTCTCCTTCTCTGGAGCCTTTCCAGGCCTGTCTGGATGTGCTCCTGTGTGCCCTGAGCTGGATCGTCTGGTCCTGCTCTGGCAGGGGGGTTGGACTGGATGAGCTCTTTGGGTGCCTTCCAAGCCCTGACATTCTGTGATCTTCCATCAGTGCTTGATGTGCCCTCTGAAGGCAGATGCCCACATGCATGCCCACACACATAGGCACACTCACACTGGCTGCTGGGTGGCCGTGGCCTCTCTCACAGCACAATGTGCCAGCCCCAGCTGGTTGGCAGCTCACAGTTGGGGCTGGCCAGATCTCTCTGCCATATGGTTTCCTGGAGTGGGAGAGAGGCTGTGCCACCCTGCTATCGATGTGTGAGGTGCCAGGGAGGGGATGCAGCAGCACAGGGCATGGGGTCCAGACTCTGCTGCACAGCACAGGCTGGGTGTGAGACTCACAGGTTGCTGTGAGCCTTTGGACCCGAGCTTCAGTTTGCTGCCACCCGTTTGGCACGGGCACAGGCTCTCAGCCTGGGGCTTTGTTTTGCTAGAGCAGCACATGGGCAAAGGGAAGGAGGTGCCTCTGCTTTCTGTACCAGCAGTTGGTGGATCTGTCTGCCGGGCTGAGCCTGGCTGAGCACTTGCCAAAAGCAGGGTGGAGAGAGCTGCTCTGCAGGAATTGGTGCTCAGGGCCGCAGCATGCAGCCAATGCTCTAATGCCTTGCAAATTGCTCCAGTGCCTCTTCCTCATCTGCATGCACTCTTTCAGCACCCCCGGACCCAGGCTGCCTTGGCTGTGGTGCTGCTGCCAAGCTGTGCAAAGGCAGATGGTTTAAGTGGCTCTCTGATAGTCCCCCACGTATTGTCCCTGTTCTGCAGTCTGCATTGTGCCTCTCTTAGCCACAGCCAGTTTGTGTAACAGCTCCTAATGGCTTGGAAATCAGTCAGCAGAGAGCTTCCCCCCACACACACTAAAACTGAGCCGTGTGTGAAGGCAGTGCCAGCTACTGTGTTCCTTTGTGTAAGCACTGGAAACCATTCTCTGCTGTGGTGTTGTCTTCTCTGCAGTCAGGCTGCTCTGGTTTTGCACGAGGTTGAAGGCTGAATCACAGAATGCCAGGTTGGAAGGGACCCCAAGGATCATCTGGCCTAAGCTTTCTAAGTAATAGTGGAGTTGAAACGAGCTGGCCCAGCACCCTGGCAAGCTGAGTCTTCAAAGGCCATGGGCATGCTTTTTTTGAACACCTCCAGGAATGGGAACTCCACCACCTCCCTGGGCAGCCTGTTCCAACACCTAACCTTGCAGCACTCTCTTGCAGCAAAGATTTTTTTCCTGATACCCAACTTAATCCTCCCCTGGCACAATTTCAGGCCATTTCCTCTCCCTAGGGAGGAGTGCCCAAGCCCACCTCCCTGCAGCCTCCTTTCAGGGAGCTGTAGAGAGCAATGAGGTCTCCCCTCAGCCTCCTCTTCTTCAGACTCAGCACCCCTGGGTCCCTCAGCTGCTCCTCCCCAGCCCTGTTCTCCAGCCCCTTCCCCAGCTGCTTTGCTCTTTCCTGGACTGAAGGACTTAGGCACTGAAATATGGCATTTTATAGACTGTGATCTATGGAGTGCAGTGGAAAAGTGTTTCTTAATCTTCTGGTTCCCTTTGAATGTCTCAGTTTGATAGTGCCGAGGCATGGGGCTGGAATCAGCAGCTCCATCCCACCACTGTAAATATCTCATTGCAACCCTGCTGGGGGAGTAATGCGAGGTGAAAAACAGGCAATGAATAATGAACCAGCTCAAGCTTTAGGAATTAATGATTCATGCTGAAATATATCTGCCCTGGACACTTTCCCTTTGCTGATATTTCATCTCCAACATGCAAACGGTTCTGCAGCGCCCATCCCTGTGCACTTTAACAGAGATTAAAAAAGAATAAGAGTTGGTTGCTACCTACCAAGCAGAATGTCAGAGCAGGAGATGTGGGTATTGAGAAAGCACTGTGGAAAGCTGAAGGCAGTTGAGTCCTTGCTTTGACTTTTCAGGATTTACAGTGACTTTGGAAGTTCAGAGAAAGAGAAAAATGATTCATAGAATCAGGCAGGTTGGAAGAGAGCTCCAAGCTCAGCCAGCCCAACCTAGCACCCAGCCCTAGCCAGTCAACCAGACCATGGCACTAAGTGCCCCAGCCAGGTTTGTCTTGAACTCCTCCAGAGAATGGTGACTCTACCACCTCCCTGGGCAGCCCATTCCAATGCCAATCACTCTCTCTGGCAACAACTTCCTCCTAGAAATGAGGACCTGCTGGTGTGCAATCCTAAAATTGATTGATCTTGCTGGTGTGCAAAGGTTGGGCATGAACACTTCTGTTAGGATCTGTCTTCTGGAGTGTGCTCCTGAAAAAATATACTGCTGAATTAACTTGTGTGTGCAGATATATTTACTGTAAACAAGAAGGAAGAGGAATGGTTATGAATCACTGCAAGGAGATTTGCAGCTCTTTTGGCTTGTCAGGAGTTTAATGCAGCAGAAAATTCTCCTGATTTAGCTTTAAAAAATTTGTTGTTGAAGAGAAGGCATAATTTTAAAGCACTTGGCTTTCCAGAGCCCCCACTTCTGAAGGCTGATTTGTACAGTGAGTGCAGCATTGCCCAACGTGCTTGGAGCATCTGTGGAATAAAGTGGCTGGCAAGTGAGAGTGTCAGAGAGCCAGGGAATGGTAGCATCATAGAATTATTTGGGTTGGGAAAGGCCTCTAAGATCACCCAGTCCAACCGTCAACCCACACCATCATGGCCATCAAATCATGGCCCCAGATGCCATGCTCACAAGTTTCTTGAACACCTCCAGGGATGGTGACTCCACCACCTCCCTGGGCAGCCTGTGCCAACCCCTGACCATTCCTGCAGCAAAGACATTTTTCCTCATCTCCAACCTAACCCTCCCCTGGCACAATTTCAGGCCATTTCCTCTTTCTTCCACCTGTTACTAGGGAGAAGAGACCAACTCCCACTTTGCTGCAGCCTCCTTTCAGGGAGCTGCAGAGAGCAATGAGGTCTCCCCTCAGCCTCCTCTTCTCCAGCCTGAACACCCCTAGCTCCTTCAGCTGCTCCTCCCCAGCCCTGCTCTCCAGACCCTTCCCCAGCTCTGTCGCCCTTCTCTGGACAGGCTCCAGCACCTCAGTGTTGTTTGTCTTGCAAAATAACTCAGAGCTGCCTTTGAGTGCTGCCTGAGGTTAAACTGGGACAAAAGATGCTGGGCTCAGGCCCTTTGGCAGATGGCACAGTTCAGCCAGAGCAGGGATAACTCAAACCCTGATCGTGCCCTCCCCTGAAAGCAGGGTTGTGTGGTTGTCTCCTTCCTCTGTGCAGGTGAGGATCTGGGCTGCTGGAGCAGCCTGGTGTTGGGTGTTAGCACATTGCTTCCTCGGAGCTGCAGAGACCAGAGCGGGCGAGTGCAGAGAGAAGGGCCCTGGAGTGATCATCTGTGCTTGGCTGCTGCCTGGCTGGGCTGAGGTCTCAACAGCAAACCTTTCCTGTGACACTCACAGCGATTCCTGCCAAAGGGAACTGACTTTCTGGAAGAATGTTGTTGCTGTTTCCTCTGCTGCCCTTGGCCCCTGCCTGCAGGTGTAGGGCAGCACAATGAGAAAAGCCTTCCACGAGTTTCCTTGCGCTCTCTGGGGAGGTTGGCTGAAGGGAGGCTCGGATGGAGCAGACCATTTTTAACCACCCCTCTGGAGCATTGTCACAGCCAGGGCTGCACGTAGCAGATGAGTGCAGAAGTGTTTGAAATGTAAGCATTAATTGTGAGCAGTTTTCCAACCTCTGCCTTGCTGGAAACAAGGAGGCAGTGCAGTGCAGTGCAGTGCAGTGAGTCAGCAGGCTGGAATGTGCTGCTGACCCTGGGTGGTGCTCTTTGGTGCGGGGAGAAGAACGCAGGTGGTGTGGCTCTGGAGAAGGGAGTTCAGTTCTGCCTCTATGTGAGGAAAATCTTCTTTACTGTGAGGGTGTGAGAGACTTGGAGCAGGCTGCCCAGAGAGGCTGTGGAGTCTCCTTCTCTGGAGACTTTCAAGACCTGCCTGGATGTGTTCCTGGGTGACCCTGCTCTGGCAGGGGGGCTGGGCTCGCTTCATCTCCACTGGTCCCTCCAGTCCCTCCCACTCTGTGACTGTATGACAGCCTCAGGAGGGACACCGAGAGGGCAGAAGATGTCTTGCTGAGGTCGGATCAGCATGCAAAGCACTTACCACTGTATCTGGGGTTACAGCAGCTGCTCAGAAGGGGAATTCAGGTGCAGGCAAGGTGAGACACAGCCCTTACCTGTTGCAGGAAGCTGAAACAGCCAGCAGTGTGAGCATGTTGATTTTTAAAATGAGACTCTTCTTTCTCCTTCCTCCAGCACCTAGGCTCCTATTTAGGAGTGTTAACAGGGAAAACCAATTTTCTCCCTTGCCTGACATTTTGCTTTGTTTCCCCACTAGCCAGTTTCTGAAGTGTGAAAAGAACAATTCCAGCCCCCTTTAAAGGTGCAGGTGGAACATTTCACAGCAGCCCCTACCTTATTTCAGCACAGGCCCCCACACAATGTGCTTCCTGCCCCAGGCTTTGCTACACGACGGAAATCCTTTCAGTAGAGGCATAGATAGGGCAAAACAAAGCAGCACTTGTGTATTCAGAAAGAAAGAGAAGTTCCCATTCCCACATATTAATCTGCTCAGAGTGTATCTGGTGGCATTTAGTGGCACCTTCCCTTGCACTACCATACCTGGGTCTAATTGAACCACTTCAAAAAGCTGAGAAATTGGTTACTTGCTTGAAACTTTTCTCTTCTCCAGACCAAACAGCCCCAGGTCTCCCAGTCCCTCCTCATCAGACAGATGTTCCAGTCCCTTCATCAGCATCATAGTCTCCAGATGGACACTCTCTAGTATAGCCCTGTCCATCTGGAACTGGGGAGCCCAGAGCTGGTCACAATGTAGGGGAAAAACCCCAACAGTCATTAGCATTGTCCTCTTACAATCAATGGGAGCACTGGCAGGTGAAGTAACAGCTCCTGTAGATTAGTGATACAGGAGAATGCACAGCAGCAGGCAGATTGCATCCTTAGGGTTTCATTTTTCTGTGCCAGTAGTGCCATGGTGCTTTTAGCTCTCAAGTCAGAAAGTGTCCTGGGCTTTTGCAAAGATCTAGCAGCTGGAGTTTTAAACCAGTTTGTTTTCTACACACAGAGCAACAGCAGCTACCCTAGAGATGAAGACTGCATTCCCCAAGCTTTGTGACCTGTCCCAAAGTCACAGCTGTACATAATGGTAAAATTGGAAGGGACCTCNAAAGCAGTCCAGTCTTCCACGAGTGAGGACTTGGGTAGTAAGCATGACTCTCTGTGCTGTGCAAAGGCAAGCCCTGTTGTTAGTTGCCTTTGAATTGGGGGCGGTTCTCAATAATCTCAGGAGTAGTTTTGTTACTCGATGTGTAAATCCTTTTGGTTCTAACATAAGAAGTAAATAGTGAGAACCACAGAATTGTCAGGGTTGGAAGGGACCTCAAGGATCATCCAGTTCCAACCCCTCTGCCATGGGCAGGGACACCTCACACTAGGTCAGGCTGACCAGAGTCACATCCAGCCTGGCCTTAAAAACCTCCAGCGATGAGGCTTCCACCACCTCCCTGGGTAACCTGTGCCAGTGTCTTACCACCCTCATGCTGAAGAACTTCTTCCTAACATCTAATCTAAACCTGCCTTAGTCTTGCTTGGATCCATTCCCCCTAGTCCTGTCACTACCTAAAAAGTCCCTCCCCAGCTTTCTTGTAGCCCCCCTTCAGATACTGGAAGGCCTCAACAAGGTCTTCTCAGAGCCTTCTCTGCAAACTGAACAACCCCAACTCTCTCATGTCATAGGACATGTAGGACTCCAGCTGTACTGAAAGGTGGTGCTCCCTTGGCACTTCTATTGTAGACTTAAGAGGAAGAGTGTAGATACCATGAGGTGTAAAAAACATCTGAAGAAAAGTCATTGTCTACTCAAAGGTTATGTGGAAAGCACTGGTAAGAATTTCTGTCTGTGAAGCTGGGTTTATTGTGTGGGCAGTACTATCCCAGGCTGAGTACTGAGTCGGTTTCTTTCTGGGGTTCCTTCCCTAAACAGGCCACAAAGGTGAGAAAAAACATTGTGGTTTTTGGGGTGCTATGCCAGGCTAGTGTTAATAGTCCTTAATGCCTGGTGGCAATTAGAACAGGAGTTGAGACTGCAGTGTTTTGGAGAGGCAGCTGCAGTGAGCTGCTCCATACGAGGTTGTGTGTCTGGCGGCAGAGGTTCTTGCACACTTCTCTGGGCTCTGTTTTCAGCGCAGTTTATTTTCTCTGCTCGCAGTTTAGTGCTGACCAACTCTCATTCCAGTGCTTAAAAAATGTACCCCACCTATGGTGATGAATGAAGGAGGAAAAACACATTGAATCCATCACTTGGCAGAGTCTCCTGGGAAGCCACAAGTCAGGGAAGGATGCAGGAAGGAGAGGTGAAAGCTGGAGCAGTCTTAAACACGCATTTTGAACCTTGACAGGATGTTCTCAGTTGCCTAATGGATGATTATCTGTCACCAGGGGCTGCTGAGTTTCTGAGCAGACCACTGTGGCCATGAATCTTATTTTTGGGGTAGGTACTAAAGATAGAAAGGTAGGTTTCAGCTTCTGCTGAGCAAGCAGAGCAGGCACTGAATGCAGCAAACAAACCTGAACTTGGTTTTGCCTTTTCAGCAAGAAAAACATTTAAATTAGATAATTTTTAATAATTTCATTTTAAATTATAACTTTATTTCATAATCCAGATGTAACTATTACTTAATGTTAAGTTAAACTTAGACTATAAGCCATATAAAATAAAATAACTTATGGAGGAAAAATAAAACTCGGCTTGTTCTTAAGGCTTTGGTGTGAAGACACAGCACGGGGAAGTCGTTAGCTCTGCTTGCAGCTAACAGCTGCAGTGGAAGCTGAAATCAATCCTCAGCTGTTTCCATTCTAGATACTCAGCTTCACAGCAGCTTAAACTCATCTAAGTCTGGGCTACTGTGGTCCCATGTCCTGCCCCCTCTGTTCTCTGGCCCTTCTAGGCCTTGCACTGAGTTGGTTTAGGGAAGTGGTCTGGTCAAAACCACTTTCTGATCGGACCAAACTCACTCTGCTCATACAGCTGAGCCCAAGAAGGGACTCCTGTTTGATGCTGGGAAAGAACTGTCTGTGTCTAGGTACTGTGAGAGTGACACAACCATGCACAGAATTGCACCAAGGGGTTTCTCACCAGTGTTTCACTCTAGCTAGCTTTGTCTTCTGGTACCTTGGCTGACTTTGGGTAGCCTCAGAACTGGTCCCATTTAGTTGGGGCCACTCAGAAATTTCGAGAGTCATTTTCCATGTGAGAAAAGATCTGAATTGGTCCCATGATGCTGTTCATTGGTGTCACTCATAAAGCTCTAATGGTCTGGATTGGTCACTGCTAAATCATTGTAGCTCTGTCATCTTCACTGATAGATTTACTATTAATGTGACAGTTAAGTGGCACATTAAATATTATAGCCATTATTTAATCTTCTCTTAAAAATATAGCCTGGCTTATTAAGTGTAATTTGACTTCAGCTCTACTTGTGTAGCACATTAAGCCAATATAAATGGCTCTGCTGCAGGTGAAACTGAACTCCTTGTGAGGTCAGGATGGAGAAAGTTTAGCTAGCTGCCAGTTTTTATGGGTCTCCTCTGAAATCCTCACACTCACAGCAAGGCAGCCCTGCAGCAGAGCACAGATCCTACAGCTTTTGTGGAGTGTAACCAGAATGTGCCAATGCTGTCCTTAGCACTGGGCACTGAAAAGTCTGAAAATTAAGATAGGGTAGGTTTGCAAAGTGTGAAGACCATAGTGCTGCTGTGGTAAGAAACTAAATGGAGGTAGAACTCTTGTCCTTAGAAAGAAGGACAAGCCTAGCAGTAACAGTGAGAACAGAGCAGTCAGATCATGTCCTGCCTTCAGCAGTGGCTTGGGACTTCTCTGGAGGGTACAGAATAGCTGTTAGCACAAATGCTACATCATTTATAGATAGAAGATAGTAAGTAGGACTCTAACTCATCAAATCCCATCTAGTCAGTGACTTAGTTGGGGCACTTAACGAGGCAGGAATGATGAAATATGTAGTTATATTATTTCCAAAAAGCCCCACCCACAAACTATATCCAAACCAGCTACATTTGGGTTCTAATTTGATCAGGAAAATCTTCATAAGGATGCTTATGGGCAACTCATTCATTTAGGAGAATCAGAGAACTGGAGGAGGTTTAGCCACAAAATGGCTCTGCCCCACTTGTAAATAGGCAGCCTGGAGCCCTAGGGAAGGCCTGTTCTACTCATGGCAGTGGAGTAGAATTTATATATAGACCCTTTGCAGCAGGGTTGGGACTGCTCAGCCATCGAGAGGCTTCTAGATCTTCCCAGGCGGTAGCAGGGTGCTGGGAAAGAGGCAGAGGATCTCTGACCTGATCCTGGTTCCTCTGGCACAGAGGTTTGCAGATGTGCAGAGAGCACAGTGTCAGTGGCACTTCTCACCACGGTGTGAGGCACTTAATGCCTTCTCCTGGTAAACTTGAGGCACTTCAGTTTCCAGGTAGTTCAAGCCCAAACCATCAGGGCTAAGCTGGTCTGAAGCACAAGGCAGAACAGACCATGTTGAGCCAAGAGCAGAGGCAGAGCAGAGCAGCACACACTGAAGCAGAGCAGCAGAGGCAGCAGCACAACTGCTTGCAGCTTAGCTCCATTTACATGATGTGCCTGAGTGCAAAGGCTCTTTTGGCCACAGAGATACACCAATCAGAATGGCATTTGCCAGGCTAACTATGTTGGGTGAAACCAGGGCTTGCTTGCCCTTATTTGGTACCTAAACACCTCTGGGTACCTGTTTATCACTTTGGGAGGGGACATAATGGCCCAAGCCTTTGTTTTTCTCCCACCCTTGCTTCCCCCATCAGCAGAAGGGCGAAGCAAGCCAGGCCATGTTTTAGGCCTATTAGCCTTCCATGACAGTCAGGCAATACAAGTGTCTGACATTAATTCTTCTCCTCTTGTAGTGATGTTACCCACATGGAGTACTGGGTTGGGCTCTGGAGCCCTCAACACTGGAANAGGCTGGTTTTACATTACCATCACCTCTAAACCATGCAGTGATACACAGACAGTCACAAATTGCCTCTTGTAACACCAGAAATAAAACCCTAATGGATTTCCATTGGATTATAAATGGCAGTGGTAGGAAGACCTTCATAATTTGGTGTCTTCCCCTCCTCTGCATTACAGGCATGATCTCTCATGAGCAGGATGCATATAAATATCTCTAGTCATTGTGCATTCCTTTATGTGTTCTCCATTATGCTTGTAATGTGTCTAAGGAGAGAAAATACAGCCATGGAGATGTCAGCAGAGTGCAGCAGGAAAATATTTCTGTGATGTTTCTGTGCCACTCTGATTTGTGCCAGAAGCTTTGCCATACGCATTGAGCTGCCCTCTTTGGAGGGGTCGTAGGTTCATAGCTTCATAGAACGGTTTGGGCTGGAAGGGACCTTGAAGATGTTCTAGTTCCAACCCTGCTGCCCTGGGCAGGGGACACCTCCCACTAGATCACATCACCCTGACCTGAGGGGGCTGTGAATGTGGTTGGAAAAGCTGCCTGCTCCTCACAGGCAGGAAAAAACAGGTAGGAAAGAGGGGAGTTTTAGGCTGGAGATTAGGAGGGAATTCTTGACAGTGAGGGTGGTGAGAGACTGGCACAGGCTGCCCAGGGAGGTTGTGGATGCCCTTCCCTGGAGGTGTTCAAGGCCTTGAGCATCCTGGGCTAGGGGGAGGTGCCCCTGCCCATGGTAGAGGGGGTGGGAACTGCATGTACTTGAAGGTCCCTTCCAATCTTAGGGAAGGGAGAAGCTCTTTGAAGTGAGGGTGGTGAGACACTGGCACAGGTTGCCCAGGGAGGTTGTGGAGCACAGAATTGCCCAACGTGATCTTTGATCATGTTGGGTGATTCTGTGCTCCACAACCTCCCTGGAGGTGTTCAGGACCAGGCTGGATGAGACCTTGAGCAACCTGTGCTGGTGGGATTACAATCTATCAACAAACCTGAGCAAAACTGTTGTTGTGCAGAAACCCTCTCATGGGACGTGGGCTGTGGAGGACACTCATAGCTCAGGAGTTTGCATCTTATTTCTTTAAACATCCAATCTGGTTTAGCTGAACCAAGCTTGTCTTGGTCTCTTTAAGTACTCCAGGATGATATTGTGCCTGCAGAGAAAGTACCTGAAGCTGATCAAGTTTCCCTTCTATAAAGAATATCTTGAGGGTGTTCTCCATAATAGTATGATGCTACTTAATGTTCTCATTAGAATCTCTTACTCTTCTTCCTTCTTCAGGCAGGGTTGAGAATTTCACATAGCACCCCCATCCTCTGGGTGCTTTCTCAGAACATCTCAGCTTTATTTTGGAAGAAGAGAGCCTGGACAATTATTCCTCCAATTTCCCTCAGGCCTTTTTCCAATTAGAAAAGTGAGATGGGGTAAGGACTGAGTGTGTGTGCTAAATCAAAAGGAGTTTGCACTTGGAAGGTGTGCAGTGGGAGACACAAGGCACCTGTCAGTAAATCAGAGTGATGGAGCCACTGAAACCCACCAGAGGAGCAGGAATGGCCTCGTTTTCCTGCCTTGCTCACTGGGAAAGGCTGAAGCTGTGATTGATGAGATACCTCAGGAATGCTAACAGTATCAGTCAGCTGGCATTTTGTTCCTGCTGCAAGCCATTGCTGAGACAGCTGAGGACTAAACCCCAGGGAGGCTGACACTTGGTGGAAGCAACATTTCCTCCTGCATAATTCAACCATGGCTTTGGTGGAGTCCTTTTAGTGCCTTCAAAATGTGTGCTTTGTGCTTCACCCAGGCAGTGCTCGCTGTAGGAAGGATGGCATGAGACAGCAGGAGTGAAAAAAGAGAGCAGACATATGGCACTTCTCAGGAAAAGGAAACCTTAAGCTGCCCTTTTGGTTTCATTGAGCAGAGTTTTCCTTAAAGAACAGTCCAGAATGTGACAGAGTGAAGGAAAGTAACAGCCAAGCCCCGATCTGCTCCTCTGCAGTGGGAATTTAATTACACTTTGTTTTGCTTATGTAATTTCCTTCTTCCTCCCCTCCTGTCAGGCTCTGTTCTTGTCAAGGGATGTCTGACAAGGAAAAGATGTGAATAGGATGCAGCTGAAAGCTTTTGAGCTCTTGGGACTTAGGTAGAGAATGCAGACTCCCATCCACAGCCTCCTCATTTCCTTGCTGCTCGATTTCTTTCCACCACTTTGAGAGGCAGGAAGGAAGATGGCTGGACAGGCAGGGCACACACCCAGGGCAGAGGCAGCTGGTGGGCCTGAGCCTGGTTTCACTGGAGAGAGGCTCTGCCACTTCCCTGTGTGGGCAGAGAGAGCAGTCAGCCTGGCACTGCAAGGCTGAGGGGCAGGTCAGCTCCACCTCCCTCCACCAAACCTCTGCATAAGGAATAGAAATCTGCTTATTGTGCTGCCCATGCCACAGCTCACACCCTGAGGAGAAAAAGTTGATGGGCTTGGGTTGCAGGCTTCCAGGAGGCTTGCACAAGCTCAACTAACAGCAGAATGTGGCCACTCTTCTCATCAGCTTGCTCCTTCGCTTTCCCCCTGTGCCCACAGCAATGCAGCTCTCTGTGTGCTAAGGGCAGGCAGAGGATGTGCTCCTTGGACAGAGGTTCTGCTGCCTCCTTACCCAATGCCTCCTTTGATGTGCTCCTTGGACAGAGGTTCTGCTGCTCCCTTACCCAATGCCTCCTTTGATGTGCTCCTGGGACAGAGGTTCTGCTGCTCCCTTACCCAATGCCTCCTTTGCTTTCCCCTTCCCTTCAAACGAGCCCTTTCTCTAAGTGGTTTGTCTCCAAACATAACCTTTGCTCCTCACTTACCTAGAGGTAGTTCTGACTTTTTCTGCTACAGGTGCTCAGCTCACTTGCAAGCCTGATAGGGTCCCCAGCTCTCTCCAGTGGCAGTGCCCACTCCTCATATTGTTCACACTCTTTTCCTGGCTCTTCAACCCATCTGTCCTTTTTCCCCTGTCTTTCTGACTCCATTGCCACTGCTGATTGCCAAGTGAGTGCCTGTTTCCCTCTTTCTCCAGTATATTGTTTTCTCATCAACTCATTTGGGTTTATTTTTTTGCTGTGTGTAGAAAACTTTTTTTTTTTTTGACTTTTCATTCCTTTTCCTGTTGATTTCTGCTTTGTTTGTTTGTTTTGTTGGTTTTGGGGTTTTTGTTGTCTTTGTTTCTTCTGTCCCTAGTGCCAGCTGTCTCCAGCTCCTGCCCTGCCCTGCTGTCTCTGACTATTAAGCATTTATCTTTTGGAATTTTAAGCTGTCATCTTTCCTGCCCCCCCTAGAACAAGCTAGAGTAAGTGGGCAAAAAGGGCACAGAGAAAAAAACCTTTTTCATGAAAAGTCTTGATTCTAAAAGTCTTTTCCATGAGATGTCTTTGCTCAACCACATTTTAAGGAAAGACACTCAATGGGTGTGAACTTGACTTAGGAAGTGATGTTAAAGTCAGACCCATTACCATGCACGCTAAGGCCGTTCATGATTTACCTCCGTGCTGCACAGTTCTGGGACATCCTGGCTCCTAAAGAAAGCAAACCAACAAGAAAAGCTTGTAAACATTTGTAGCTACCCTGGGCAGAATGAGTTTGTTCTTCTTTCAGGGCACTTCTCAGGAAAAGGCAGAAGTGTTTTAGTTGGAAGGTTGACAGAAATGCCCTAACTAGGTAAGATCTGACGAAGTTTCCAGCTGAAGATGGTGTCCTGCAGGTACAAGAGTCAGGCAGTGAGAGCCTCTGCTCAGGCTGTGACTGAAGGGCTTTGCACAGGGTTATGAGCTGCTTCTGCTTCCCCCCTTCCGTGGTGTAATGGAGCTGCTTTGCTCTGTTCATGCTTCAGGCCTGCCAGCTGGATAGGTTTTTGTGTACCACTCTTCTGCAATGTATTTAAATCCAGCAGCACCAAGAAGCACAAAGGAACTCTGCTGATAGATGTGTTAATTGGTGGTGCATTATGGTGTCTGTAGGAGAAGAGCACCTGGCCTGGCTGGAATGTGCTGCCAGTTGGCACTACAGAGACACCTTTAAGTTAGGACAAAAACTGTACTGCCTGCTGTATCACACAGGTTTGCACTGTGCCGTGCACAGAACGACAGCATCCAGCAGGAAGAGGCTCTCTGCAGCATCTGAAGGGCAAGCAAAGGGGAAGGAGCCTTGATTAGTGAGCCTTGTTTGTATTGCAGAGGGATCAAAGGAGATAAAACACAGTCTATTGCACTGTTTGTAAAATAAAGATTCCAATTACAGAAGGCGGTGCTGCATCTGTGCCTCCCTGACAGCTGTGAGGAGAAGGAAAACAGCAGCTCTCATTGCATTAACTTATTAATAATTGATTCTTCCTTGGAAGTCTGCAGGCTTAGGCATTGCACAGACTTCTTGTGCAGAAGGCTGCTTTGGGTTAAGGCTGAAATTTTCACAAGTGCCCCTTTCCCTCTCCTAAATTTGAAGGGCAGGGAGCGGTCAGGCACCGGCACAGGCTGCCNACAATCTATCAACAAACCTGAGCAAAACTGTTGTTGTGCAGAAACCCTCTCATGGGACGTGGGCTGTGGAGGACACTCATAGCTCAGGAGTTTGCATCTTATTTCTTTAAACATCCAATCTGGTTTAGCTGAACCAAGCTTGTCTTGGTCTCTTTAAGTACTCCAGGATGATATTGTGCCTGCAGAGAAAGTACCTGAAGCTGATCAAGTTTCCCTTCTATAAAGAATATCTTGAGGGTGTTCTCCATAATAGTATGATGCTACTTAATGTTCTCATTAGAATCTCTTACTCTTCTTCCTTCTTCAGGCAGGGTTGAGAATTTCACATAGCACCCCCATCCTCTGGGTGCTTTCTCAGAACATCTCAGCTTTATTTTGGAAGAAGAGAGCCTGGACAATTATTCCTCCAATTTCCCTCAGGCCTTTTTCCAATTAGAAAAGTGAGATGGGGTAAGGACTGAGTGTGTGTGCTAAATCAAAAGGAGTTTGCACTTGGAAGGTGTGCAGTGGGAGACACAAGGCACCTGTCAGTAAATCAGAGTGATGGAGCCACTGAAACCCACCAGAGGAGCAGGAATGGCCTCGTTTTCCTGCCTTGCTCACTGGGAAAGGCTGAAGCTGTGATTGATGAGATACCTCAGGAATGCTAACAGTATCAGTCAGCTGGCATTTTGTTCCTGCTGCAAGCCATTGCTGAGACAGCTGAGGACTAAACCCCAGGGAGGCTGACACTTGGTGGAAGCAACATTTCCTCCTGCATAATTCAACCATGGCTTTGGTGGAGTCCTTTTAGTGCCTTCAAAATGTGTGCTTTGTGCTTCACCCAGGCAGTGCTCGCTGTAGGAAGGATGGCATGAGACAGCAGGAGTGAAAAAAGAGAGCAGACATATGGCACTTCTCAGGAAAAGGAAACCTTAAGCTGCCCTTTTGGTTTCATTGAGCAGAGTTTTCCTTAAAGAACAGTCCAGAATGTGACAGAGTGAAGGAAAGTAACAGCCAAGCCCCGATCTGCTCCTCTGCAGTGGGAATTTAATTACACTTTGTTTTGCTTATGTAATTTCCTTCTTCCTCCCCTCCTGTCAGGCTCTGTTCTTGTCAAGGGATGTCTGACAAGGAAAAGATGTGAATAGGATGCAGCTGAAAGCTTTTGAGCTCTTGGGACTTAGGTAGAGAATGCAGACTCCCATCCACAGCCTCCTCATTTCCTTGCTGCTCGATTTCTTTCCACCACTTTGAGAGGCAGGAAGGAAGATGGCTGGACAGGCAGGGCACACACCCAGGGCAGAGGCAGCTGGTGGGCCTGAGCCTGGTTTCACTGGAGAGAGGCTCTGCCACTTCCCTGTGTGGGCAGAGAGAGCAGTCAGCCTGGCACTGCAAGGCTGAGGGGCAGGTCAGCTCCACCTCCCTCCACCAAACCTCTGCATAAGGAATAGAAATCTGCTTATTGTGCTGCCCATGCCACAGCTCACACCCTGAGGAGAAAAAGTTGATGGGCTTGGGTTGCAGGCTTCCAGGAGGCTTGCACAAGCTCAACTAACAGCAGAATGTGGCCACTCTTCTCATCAGCTTGCTCCTTCGCTTTCCCCCTGTGCCCACAGCAATGCAGCTCTCTGTGTGCTAAGGGCAGGCAGAGGATGTGCTCCTTGGACAGAGGTTCNCTGCCCATGCCACAGCTCACACCCTGAGGAGAAAAAGTTGATGGGCTTGGGTTGCAGGCTTCCAGGAGGCTTGCACAAGCTCAACTAACAGCAGAATGTGGCCACTCTTCTCATCAGCTTGCTCCTTCGCTTTCCCCCTGTGCCCACAGCAATGCAGCTCTCTGTGTGCTAAGGGCAGGCAGAGGATGTGCTCCTTGGACAGAGGTTCTGCTGCTCCCTTACCCAATGCCTCCTTTGATGTGCTCCTTGGACAGAGGTTCTGCTGCTCCCTTACCCAATGCCTCCTTTGATGTGCTCCTTGGACAGAGGTTCTGCTGCCTCCTTACCCAATGCCTCCTTTGATGTGCTCCTTGGACAGAGGTTCTGCTGCTCCCTTACCCAATGCCTCCTTTG
>WBNM01046175.1:111328-128674 GCA_013399055.1 Ramphastos sulfuratus
TGTATTTAAATCCAGCAGCACCAAGAAGCACAAAGGAACTCTGCTGATAGATGTGTTAATTGGTGGTGCATTATGGTGTCTGTAGGAGAAGAGCACCTGGCCTGGCTGGAATGTGCTGCCAGTTGGCACTACAGAGACACCTTTAAGTTAGGACAAAAACTGTACTGCCTGCTGTATCACACAGGTTTGCACTGTGCTGTGCACAGAACGACAGCATCCAGCAGGAAGAGGCTCTCTGCAGCATCTGAAGGGCAAGCAAAGGGGAAGGAGCCTTGATTAGTGAGCCTTGTTTGTATTGCAGAGGGATCAAAGGAGATAAAACACAGTCTATTGCACTGTTTGTAAAATAAAGATTCCAATTACAGAAGGCGGTGCTGCATCTGTGCCTCCCTGACAGCTGTGAGGAGAAGGAAAACAGCAGCTCTCATTGCATTAACTTATTAATAATTGATTCTTCCTTGGAAGTCTGCAGGCTTAGGCATTGCACAGACTTCTTGTGCAGAAGGCTGCTTTGGGTTAAGGCTGAAATTTTCACAAGTGCCCCTTTCCCTCTCCTAAATTTGAAGGGCAGGGAGCGGTCAGGCACCGGCACAGGCTGCCCAGGGAGGTGGTGGAGTCCCTGGCCCTGGAGGCGTTCAAGAACCCTGTGGCCATGGCACTTGGGGACAGGGTTTGATGGCCACAGTGGTGGTGGACTTGATGAGAGAGCAGGTAGAGCAACTCAGGGCAAGTCCCGTGGCAGCAGCTCCAGGCTGACAGCTGGGGGCATCCCCCCTGGCTGGAGCTACCCTTAACCCCAGGTACCTGCCAGTGGCTGTTCCCTTGTGCTGTTCCCCAGTTGCTCTGGGAGATTTCCTGAGGGGAGCTAGGGCAGAGCAGCTGCTTTGAAGAGCACCTGAGGCACAGTGTTCCTGAGGATTGCTGCACCAAAAAGGGAAACGTTTCTTCAGCTCAGATGGAGGTGGAGTCCATGGGATGGGGCCTCTGCCTTGCTGCCAGCTTGGCCCAGGGCAGCAGGGAGTGTGAGCTAAGTATGCCAGCTGCCCCTGCCAAGGTGTGAGAGGCCAGCAAGTGGGGACCCAACCTGCAGCCTGCTGCTGGACTGTGTTCCTTGGAACCAACCTGCAGCCTGCTGCTGGACTGTCCTCCTTAGGGCCAACCTGCAGCCTGCTGCTGGACTGTCCTCCTTAGGGCCAACCTGCAGCCTGCTGCTGGACTGTCCTCCTTAAGGCCAACCTGCAGCCTGCTGCTGGACTGTCCTCCTTGCTAAGGCCAGGCTGCCAGCTGCTGCATGCCCTCCTGCTGCTGACTCCTGCAAAACCCCCCACACTCCAACAACGAATTCCATGCCCTGCTGAAAGTGTAAGGAAGATGTGGATGGATGCTGTGTGCAGGATAGAGAACAGCTTTTTAATTTCTTTACCTAGTGCTAGGCCAGCCCAGCAGAACCTGCCTGTCTCTCAGAAATGCTTTTATTTAGTTGGGTGTGATATGTTGGTGAATTAGGCCAAGCCAAATGTGCTTGCAGCCTCCTGCTGTGAGGATGCTTCACAGAACCTTATGCATACCTTAGAGCTGTTTGCACATTGCACACTACTTGCAGTCTATTTGTCCTAACTTTGATCATGTCCTTGCCGACTGCATTCTGGTTGCATCCCCCCTCTGTCAGCACTGATCCTTTTCCCAGTGTTTTATAACAGCTTGGGTACGAAATGTCTTGCAGGTCTCTAATTAGCATTCTCTGCTTACAGTGCTAAGGCAAATCCTAGCTCTGTTACAGCAGTGTGAAGGTATGGCTCAGGCTGTGCTGCCTGATAGGTGTGTGTGAGCAGTATGTGCTGCAGAACATGTGGGGCTTGTTCAATTTGCCATTTTCTACATGCTTATAGGTAAAAGCAGTATGTGGAAGGTGGGTTTTTTTTTTTTTTTTTTGCTTATTCTTTGGAGCAGAGATTAGAATTAGACTTGATGTTAAACTTCATAAGGCAAAGCTGAATTTTAGGACAGGTGTCTTACCCCATCAGGAAAGAACCCCTTGGCATGTGAGGGGTTTGATGCCACAGTGGTTCGGTATGGACTCACTTCTTGCTGCTGGGCTACCTGCAAAATCCTTCCTCATCCCTGTCCCAGCTGCTTTCTCTCCTTTCTACTCTTTCTCTCTTACAGCCTTCATTTTTCTGAGCATTAGGTTGGATCTTAGAAGAAACTTCTTCTCTGAAAGGGTTCTCCAAGACAGGAACAGGATCCCTAGGGAGGCAGTTAAATCCTCAGGCCTGGAGCTGTTTCAAAGAGGCAGAGATGTGATACTGAGGAACATAATTTAGCACCAGCCTTGGCAGAGTTAGAGAGTGGTTGGAATCAGTGATCTTGAAGGGTTTTTTCCAGCCCAAACCATTCCATGATTCTATGAACAAAGGTGGGAGTCTGCTGCAGCTGTGTGCCAAGCCTTGCCCTGCATGTCCAGCAGCAGATCCTGTGCCTGTGCTGGCTGTGTGATGGCACAAGGCAGGTAGGGATTTGTTGCAGCTGTGTGCCAAGCCTTGCCCTGCATGTCCAGCACAGATCCTGTGCCTGGGCTGGCTCCCATGCCTGCTGGTGGGAGCAGAGTGGCCTTCTGCTGTGCTTGCCAGAGATTTACGGTGCAGCGGCAAATGCCTTTCCTCAAGCTGTGCTGGGAGGCTGTGTGTGCTTAGACACTTGCTGGATAACAGTGCAGCATCCTATGGATGCTTCCAAGTTCCATAAAATATCCCCTCAGCTTTCATTTCTTTTCCTGGAGAAGTTAGCAGATGCCTCATTATTGTTTTGCAAAACAAGCTGCCTATTACCCATATGTTTTCCTCCCTGGTTTTTAGGAGGCAAACTAAACGCCGCTGCCCATTTGAAATATTCATTAAATATTTTAGATGGGTTGGAAGTGAAGAGCAAGAGCTGTTCACAGCACAGGGCAGAGAGAAAATCCCTTCAACCTGCAGCCAAGCTGACTGCAGAGTGCCTGGTGGTGCTGGGGGTTGCAGGGGCTGGCTGGAGTGGAAGCTCCTGGGTGGCACAGACGTGGTGAGAAAGGATTAATCATCTTCATAGAGCTGCAAGAAAAGGAATATTTCATCAGGGTGTTAGCCAAACCCCCTGGTGGGAGGTAGTAAGAGGTTTTTGATCCTTTAATCTCCTTTCTGAAGAAAAGGAGATAGATTTCTCCCTCCAACTCTAGGAGGGGTTATCAACAGATGCTGAGGTGGTGCAGAAACCAGTGAGAGCTTGGGGCAGGCTGTGTGTCTTATCTAAAGCCAGGCAAAGGGAAGGAGAGGAGCTGCTGGCCTGGAGAGTGGCTCGGGTGAATGGGGTTAATTACAGGTCTTTGGTTTCTGTTCTGCCACTTGACAGAGTCTCCATTCAGGACATGGAGCTGTAGCTCTGTGCACATCCTGCTAAAATGTGAGCACAGGCTGGGAGTGTCCAGAGAAGGGCCAGGAGAATGCTCAGAGGCTTGGCAGCCCTGGCAGCCCTGCCTTGTGAGGAAAGGCTGAGAGAGCTGGGTCTGTCCAGCTGTGAGAAGAGAAGGCTCAGGGCAAAGCTTGTTGCTATGGACCAGTACAGAAAGAGAGGCTACCAGGAGGATGGAGACTCCCTCTTGACCAGGAGCCCCATGGAAAAGACAAGGGGTGGTGGGGACAAGCTACTGCTGAGGACATTCCCACTGGAGTCTAGAAGAAAATATTTTCCCATGAGTACAGTCAGACACTGGAGTCATCTCCCAAGGGAAGCAGTGGAGTCCCCTGCATTGCTCAGCTTGTCAGGGTGCTGGGACAGCTCATTGCAGCTCCACTGCCACCTGGAAAGGTTGGAGCAGATGACCCTTGGGGTCCCTCCCAACCTGGCATTCTGATTCTTGGCATGAATAGGGTGCAGCTATTCAGGTGACTTTAGATGGATGCATGGAATGAAGAAATGGCTGAAAATAAATGATTTAGCTATTAAATCCATATCCCAGAGTAAATCCCAGCCAGAAGCAGGAGCTGGATTGGCACGAGTGGTGCCTCACTTCCCAAGCACTCCCTTTGATGCTGATGCAGCTGCGCCGGTCCTCAGGAAGCTGGCAGATACCCACGGTTTGCTTTGCTGGATTTTCAGGAAGAAGTTACTGTTTCAAAGTTTCTGATAAATATTTTGCTGTGTAGAACTCAGCCAAACAGCACATAATTCATCTTCCCCTCTTTGAATTCCTTAGCAAGTCCTACTCTCTTTCACCCTGATTTTGTAAATGATTTTTTGTTAGACTGCTGTGGGGAAGGGGGACTCCATCTGCTGGTTTTTTTCATGGGTCTGTTTGCACCTCTTCACCTAATGCAATGCTAAGATAAAAAGTTTGCCTAGCAACCAATGGATGCACTACAAAGAAGAAAGAAAATTGTCGACGTCACTTATTGACACAGCCTCAACAATTCAGCTGTCAAAAGGTTGGCACTTCAGTGGGTGACAAGTGTATGAGATTACTAATAGTGTAATTTCAAGTGGAGTTATCAGTTGCTCAGGAGCTAAATCTTGGCTGCTTTAAGATCAGCTGAAGTGGCTTGTGTCCAGAGAAGGGCAGCAAAGCTGAGGAAGGGTCTGGAGAGCAGGGCTGGGGAGGAGCAGCTGAGGGAACTGGGGTTGGTTAGCCTGGAGAAGAGGAGGCTGAGAGGAGATCTCACTGCTCTGAACAGCTCCCTGAAAGGAGGTTGCGGTGAGGTGGGGTTGGGCTCTTCTCCCTACTATCAGGTGATAGAACATGAGGAAATGGCCTGAAGTTGTGTAAGAGAAGGTTTATGTTGGGTATCAGGAAAAAATTCTCTACTTCAAGAATGGCCAGGGATTGGCACAGGCTGCCCAGGGAGGTGGTGGAGTCACCATGCCTGGAGGTGTTCAAGGAACCTGTGGCCTTGGCACTTTGAGATGTGGATTAATGGCCATGGGGATGTTAGGTGGATGGTTGGACTTGATGATCTTGGAAGTCTTTTCCAGCTGAAACAATTCTTTGATGCTGTGACTAGAGGGAAAGCAGGTCCCACAGGTACTTAGTGTACCTGCTTTGCTGTCAGGGGAGAGAAGGACTCACCCTGCCTGGCATTTCTTTGGAGAAGAAAAGGTGGTTCTGTGAGAAAGCTGGAGGTCTCCCTGAGATCACACAGGGGTTCATAGGTGTGACTTGAACTTAGCTGGAAGGATCTGTGATCTGGTGGTCTCTTTGCCTTTGTAAGGCTGCAGACATTCCTGCTCGCAGCACGATCTAGAGGGGAAGGACTTTGTAGATCCTGAAGGATGCTCTGTGACTTCGTTCCAGCTGCCTCTGCCCTTGTACTGGAAGTGGCCTTTGCTGCGTGCTGATGCCTCTGTGCTGCTTTCTCTGTGGGAGCAGAATGATCTTTGTGAGCCACCCACACTTTGCCTCCCCGCCGCGGCCAGCGTCCCGCCTGCTGCGAGCTACAGGGCAGTGACTGCTGTCTCTGCTTTGGCACCAGCTGCTGTCCTTGGCAGCACACACTGTGACCTCCCTTCCATATCTGGCACGATTGTGCTCCCGTTCAGTCTGGCCCCGTGACACAGACGAGACAGGGAAACGAAAACGAGGAGCCCTGCGCTGATACCGAGTGGCTGCGGGAGCCGTGAGCAGAGCACAGCTGCGAGGATTCATCGCATCCCTCCCGCGCTGCCTGCGCCACAGGGGTAAGAAAGCAGGCGGCAGAGCCGATGGAAGGGCTCTGCTCTGCCGCTCCTGCCATGGGCGAGTTTGGCAATTCAAGACCACGATGTATGATCCAAATGTGTTATTGTGGTGTTACTGAGTCAGGCAGTGGCCGCCCTGCGCGCTCACCTGCTCCGGGTACTGCTGCTTTTGGCATGCAAGCCCCCTCTGAGCAGCTGGGAGTTAACCATGGCCAGCCAGGACCAACCAAACCAGGAATGTTTGCCTTCCAGTGCATTCTCTGTGGGCACACAGAACTGGATGGCCTCGGCAGGCCAAGGTCAGTCATCCCCTGGTCTTGGCTGTTCTGCTTCCATAGGGTGATGCTAACCGTGGGTGGCTTCATCACTTCCAATGCTAAATACAAAACCAGAGATTTGCACTGCCTGTAGCATTCAGGTCTGCATGGGAGGCTGCACACATGCCAGGACAGTGCACACACAATAAATCTCTGCCCTGCACTGCCTATAAAATGAGCTATTTAATTACAAGCTACCGTGAGTTTGCAGGTGAATTTGATTCATGCCCATCATAACCTGCATGACAATAATGTCTCCATACCAATGAAAATGTTAAAATACTTTATTGCCTCCTTAATTTGTACTGGTTTAAGGCAAATTTTGGCTGAACAGGAAAGTACCACAGGGTTTCTAATCATTAAATATATTGAAAGTATTATTTATGCTGCCTCTTCATCTGAGAGGACTGAGAGGAGACCTCATTGCTCTCTACAACTACTTGAAAGTATGCTGGAGTGAGGCCAGTGTTGGCCTCTTCTCCCAGATAACTAATGACAGGACAAGAGGTAATGGCCTCAAACTGCCCCAGGGGAGGTTTAGGCTGGATATTCATTGCAAGAGTGGTCAGGCATTGGAACAGGCTGCCCAGGGAGGTGGTGCAGTCACCGTTCCTGGAGGTGTTCAATAAGTAGATGTGACACTTTGGGACATGGTCTAGTGGTCATGGAGGTATTGGGTAAAAGACAGAACTTGATGATGTTAGAGGTCTTTTTCCAACCTGGAACTAGATGAGCATTAAGATCCCTTCCAGCTCAAACCATTTTGTGAGTGCCTCAGATGTCTTGTCCTTTCCCTCTTGGCCTGGGAGTGCAGAGGAGCATAAATGGATGCAGGGAAGAGAGAATAAAAAACTAACCTAAAAAAAAAACCCAAAACCCAAAAATTTCCTCCATCTCCCTGCTTGTCAGTGGCAGGATTATAGCAGCCTCCTCTCTCTGCATGGCCAAGTCTGGCTGCAGCCTTTTGCAGCAATGCTAGCTGAGGGAGGAGTGCAAGACAACCATCTGCTCCCTGCCCATCAGCCTGCCCAGCCAGCTGCAGCCTCGCTTTGCTGCGGGATCGGTGCCGCGTCCCACGGAGCCCACAGACACTTGTGAAGAGACCATTTCATTCCTTGCCCTGCCCTTTATTAGGGAGATAATTAAAAATTCACCGTCGATGTGCTTTAATTAATACATCAAGATGAGGATGTAAAACCCTTAGGGTGAAAGTAGAAGCTTCACCTTTAAATAGGAAATGTGCCTTCCTTGCTTTCAAGCAGGCCTGGGAGAGCAGCGATTTTACTTATCTCAGCTTTTTAGGAAGTTGAAGTCTCTTTGAGGCAGGTAGATAATGATTTCAGTTGCCTTTTTTTTTTTGGTAGATAAGGAAATAACAGCCTGGATTGAAATGGAGCCCTGGTATTTTCAGAGCTGGGAAATGATCCATTTTACTCTTTGGGTAGATAAATTATCTGAATAATTGTAGAAGAAATTCAGACTTTGTGCGCAATACAAAATACCAGAGAGGGCTTTTAAGGAGAAGAATGCTTTGCAAACTTTATTTTCTGCAGGCTGCAGGAAAGGGAAAATACTTAAACAGACCCTTCTATAGATCAGGCCATATTATTCAGGAAAACACAATGGCATTGTAAATTAATTCTGCTACTTATTTCTCTCGAGATATCCCTTGGAATCTCAGCGTTTAATGTGTGCTCCTCAGATTGTCTGATGTGCTCTCTGGGTTTGCTTGAAGCTGTGTTGACATTAAACCTGTCTTATAAATATTCACCTGGGGAAAACGTGAACAAAACATAGACTTGTGGAATGCTTTGGGTTGGAGGGGATCTGCTGCCTTTGCTTCCCCCCAGTGCAGGCAGCAAATTCCTGCTTGTTTTTCTGGATGCCTGAGAGAAACCTCTGTGGGGACAAACCTCTGGAGGGGTTGTGGCTGCTCCCTCCCTAGAGGTGTTCAAGGACAGGTTGGAGGAGGAAGTTCTTTACAGTGAGGGTGGTGAGACACTGGCACAGGTTTCCCAGGGAGGTTGTGGAGCACGTTGGGTGATTCCGTGCTCCACAACCTCCCTGGAGGTCTTCTGTGCTCCACAACCTCCCTGGAGGTGTTCAAGGCCAGGTTGGATGAGGCCTTGAGTGACCTGTACTAGTGGGAGGTGTCCCTGCCTATGGCAGGGGTTTAGAACTAGATGATCTTTGAGGTCCCTTTCAACCTTACCATTCTATGATTCTATAATAAACTGGGGCTGAGCCTGGCCTGGCCATGCCATAGTGCTTAGGTCTGCTTCCAAGCACAGCTCTGGGCTCCATCTTCAGTAGCCACTGGCTTGATCTGACCTTGCTGCCTTCAGTGGGCATAGATAAGCAAGTTCATAGTTCCACAGAGTCATGGAATGGTTTGGGTTGGAAGAGATTCGGATTCACAGAATGGGTTGGGTTGGAAGAGACTTTAAAGATTATCCAGTTCCAACCCCCTGCCATGGTCACAGGGACGCCTCCCATAGCCCAGATCGCTCAAGACCTCATTCAGCCTGGCCTTGAACACCTCCAGGGAGGGGGCATCCACAACTTCCCTGGGCAAAATGATGCTAATTCACTTTTTCATAGGCCTGAAAGAAGTTTTGGTGTACTCCTGTTTTAGCAGTGGTGAAATCAAGCCAAGTGCTTGATTTTACAGATCTAGTAGTTTTCTTGAGTCAAACTTACCTGCCTCCTAGTCCCACGTCTTATTCTCTTTGGCCATGATACAGAGGAGATTATTTTTTAGTACTGAAATGAAGAAATCTTAAGACTCACCAGACCCCTCCTTCCCCCTCATTCTTCAATGTAAATGAAGAAAAGTTGATGTTCTGCTGTCTGCAGCAAATGCTAGACAATGAAACAAGCTCCTTGGGGTTCTTAAAAATGCTTTGGTCTCACATTTTCCGAGTGGAGACCTTACACTCTTATTAGATAAGATGATACAGCTGATGAATGGCTTTTTAGATCAGGGAGGATGATGATAAGTTGGATTTGGTATTGCAGCTATCATTGAGGTAGAAAACTTTATCTTTACTAGGAAATATGTTTTCAAGTGTCTTGCTTGCCTTAGCTTTTGTGTCAGACATTGATAAAATGTGTATTCAATCAGAAGGAATGGGCTCGACTGGTGAGCAGTCTGCTCCATCCTGTCAGCTCTGAGGGGTGGACGTGTCTGGAGGGGGACACTGTGCTGCTGTTCAAAACTGAAAGCATCTCACTGAATTGTACAGGCCAAGGGGTTTTTGGTATCCTCTCTGAACCAGATGTCAGTTTAAAGTTGCTTCCCTTGTCTCTCACACACAGCACTTGCTGAGGTTTTGCTTGGCCCCATGAGGACAGGCAGGCAGAGGAGGAGCTGCTGTGCTGAGAATCTCTCCGTCGCGCTACCCCTCTGCTCTTAATGTGAGAGGGCAGCTGGGTGAGCACTTTCCCTCTCTCAGCAGTGGGCTGCTGCCAATCACTACAAAAGCTGCTTTCCCAGATTCCACCCCACTAAGGGTCAATTCAGGCTGAACAGGGTCAGAGAATATGCTTGTTCAACCGAGCCAGTCTGAGGTAGGTCTGCCCTACCTAAGAATAGCCTTGCTGAATGCAGAGGATGCCGTTGCCATTGAGCGCCGCTCCTGACTCGTCTCTGGGGCAATGTGTTCAAAGCAAAGTGAGCTAATTAAAGTGTAGCTCTGTGTGCATCAAAAACTCTGTGGTGTAATCGTGGGATGTCATCTGGGGCCATTAAAATATGAAATGTGGCTGAGTCTGTAAGTACAGAAGAAGAATGATTTGTGTTCGATGCATTCTGTACGCTGTAGAGACAGGGCAAGCTCTGCGGCAGGAGAGTCCTCACCGCCTAAGAGAGTAAATGGTGGTGGTGTCTGCAGGCCACTCAGCACCTCCTCCCAAGCTGTCACTCAGCTCAGCTGCTCTTGCTGAGGAAAAAGTATTCACTGTAGTACTTTTTTCTGAAGTTGTTTGCTGTGGTCGCCAGAGGTTGTGGAAGGCAGTGGCTGGTGTGAGTCAATGAGAGCTTGGTGGGAGCTGGCTCGGCAGGGGTGGGTTGGTGGCTGCTGCTATGATTAGTTATATTCAGTGTCAGGGCAAATCTTCAGGTTTTGAGTAGGGCAGGTTTTGACTGGATTTTAAGAAGAAATTCTTCACAGTGAGGGTGGGGAGACACTGGCACAGGTTGCCCAGGGAAGTTGAGGATGCCCCCTCCCTGCGGGTGTTCAAGGCCAGCTTGGGTGAGCTCCTGAGCAGCCTGGGCTACTGGGAGGTGTCCTTGCCCATGGCAGGGGTTTGGGGCTGGGTGACCTTTAAGGTCCCTTCCAACCTAACCCATTCTGTGCATCTGAATATTTGAGTGGAAGATTTGCAGCCCCTGCACACTGCCCCCTCTGACTGTGGGGATGTGAGGATTGCTCTCTCTGACAGCTAATTAAACCTAGTTCAATATGCATGTTGTAATCTGTGGGAAAAAAAAAATAATCATCTTCTCTAATGGCTGGCAAGAGCTGCTGTAGTTAAAAAATATGAAATAATTAACCTTTAGTCCTCAGGAAGAAGTTGGTTAAGAATTCCTTTAGTGCCTGGGATGTCAACAGAGGGCAGTGTGACATTGGCAGCCACATCTCCGCACCGCTTGCTGCTGCGATGATTTATGTGAAGGCTCTTCCACTCAGTGTCCTCATTAAGCTTATTATAGGAGTAATAGCATCGCTGAAAGCAGAGGGAAGATGTAAAACAGAAGAGATTTTTACAATGGGTAGATGTGATAAAGGCAGGATAAACTGGAGAACGTTTTAAGGTAATGGATGGAGTCAATTACCGCAGCATCCCAGGATCCGGGAGAGCAAAAAGGGTTCTGTGGCGAGCCACGGGGAGAGGTTATTGTTATGGAGCAGTTCCTAGGTGGGGAATATTTCAGAGTTTGTTTGGTGTGCAGACCTCAGCCAGAAGGTTTTGGGCTATAGATTGTAGTTACGTTGAGCTGTTTCTGCTCTCCCGTTACCTGGCTGTCCCGGATGGCTGTGGTCTCCAGAGCAACAGAGAGCTCTGGCAGGACCAGCTGACTTAAGTGGTGCTCCAAAAGGATGCTGCATGTCTCCTGTCAGTGTCACCTGCTACTTTACTTGCTTCAGACTGTCCTCTCCCAGCTAGTGTCTTACAGCTGTTAATAACCACTGCCTGGGAAGGAGCATTTTAGCAGCATAGGACCAGAAAGAGCCTTTCTGGGTCGCTGAGTTCAGTCTCTTGCTATCACAGCAAACCATATCACATAATCCCCTTCAGAAATGTATCACACTTCATTTCAGAGCACACATTGCCTTACTCCAGGGGTGACCTAGCTCAGTGGGCTCAGAAGCACACAACCCAACCTACTTTTCTCTTCATCCGCTCCAGCTTGCTGCCTGGCAGAGCTCGGGCAAGGAGACCCTGCCCAAAATAGCTGACAGAAAGTGTAACTCTTTAATCTGTGAAATGAAACAAACCCCAGCAAGAAGTCTTCCACTGGGATATATATATTTTTTTTGCATAAGAAAAATAATAAGGATTTGTGTACACCCTGTAGGAACGCCATGTTTTGTGCTCTGCCTGCTAGCTCTACAGCAGCAGTTAATTAACAAACACAATTCCCAGAGCTATGTTGACATTAATCATTGTTGCTGGTGCACAAACAAAGATGTTTTGGCAGGAAAAGGTACTTCGGTATGGAAGTTCTTGCTGTTGCTAAACAGAACGACAGCATTCGCTTAAGCTCAGCTTAAAACATAAGGCAAGAAGTGCTGGTTTAGAAATAGAAGAGAAGGAAGCATCATGAAAGGTGCCTGCAGGAAAGGAAAGTCTGTGAGCATAAGGGTTAAAATAATTGGGTGCTACTTTGGGAACAGCAAATGTTGTGTTACTCTAAGCAAGGAATGATGCAAAAATGTATGCGTGCAGCATTCTTGTGTGGCAGTAGCTGTCCTTCATGGTCTGACCAGCCCTCCAGCCACGGGGAGCTCACTGCAAGAAGTGGGTCCTCAAGGCAGAGTATGGGCTTGTGCCCTTTTCTGTCTCTTAGCTCTTTCCACTATAGGAATACTGTTAGGGAGGGGTAATTAATTGATGCAAAATATGATTTTCAAAGCTTAATATTGTTTATTAATATTCAATATTCAGAACTGTCGCCACCCCAACCACTAATTTTAATAATACTCAGTTCTTCACACAGTCATGGAAACTCTATAGAGGTAATAACACAGGGTCTAGAGANCTCACCTGCTCATCTCCGTTTATCAATACAGCCCGAGACTAATGTGCCTTTGGACACAGAACAGCCAATCAGAATGGCAGTTAGCCAAGCTTGACCACATCAGTGAAGCCATAGGCTTGCTTTACCCTTTTTAGGGCAGAGCACAGCCTTGCACGAGGCAGGCACAAGCTGAGCCTGTGTACCTTGCTTACCACAGGATGCAAAGGGCCAGGGTCCTTAGACTCAGTGGCTCCAGGTTCTTTGTCCTCTTTCCCACGGTTGCTGCTCCCCAAAACAGAAGGAGGGAGAGCAGACAAACATCTCTGGGCAAGCCAGGATATGTATAAGCCTATTTTGGCCTGCTTAGGCCTACCACAACGAATACTTTTTGTCAAAAGCTCTTCAACTTCTTGTATGTTAGAGCTGCAGCTGAGGTTTCTTGGCCAAAAGTTGGGTTATTGTCATTTGGTCCTCCATACCCTGTGACTTCTGTCAGAATAAAGTTACAGTGTGTGTCCATCCCACTGCACAGTGTCAGGAAGGGGAAAATGCAGCCCTAAGAGGCAGAAACCAAAATGTGTCCTTAATAATCTCTTCAAACTTGCATCTTCCAAAACTGAATTGCAAGATGTATGAGTGTCCTTGTGAACCTCTGGAAGCAAGACAGGAAAGATCTCAGAGAATCATAGAATCACAGAATTCTTTCAATTGGAAGAGACCTCGAACAGTGCAGCAGTCAACCCAACACCACCATGGCCATTAAGCCATGTCCCAAAGTGCCATGAATCATAGAATCATAGAATCAGTCAGGGTTGGAAGGGACCACAAGGATCATCTAGTTCCAACCCCCCTGCCATGGGCAGGGACACCCTACCCTAGATCAGGCTGTCCACAGCCTCATCCAGTCTGGCTGTAAACACCTCCAGGGACGAGGCTTCCACCACCTCCCTGGGCAACCCCTGCCAGGTTCTCACCACTCTCATGCTGATGAACTTCCTCACCTCCAGTCTGTCCACAGGTTTCTTGAACACCTCCAGGCATGGTGACTCCAGCACCTCCCTGGGCAGCCTGTTCCAATCCCTGACCACTCTTGCAGCCAAGAAATGTTTCCTAATCTCCAACCTAGCCCTCCCCTGGCACAATTTCAGGCCATTTCCTCTCCTTCTTTTGCCTGATACTAGGGAGAAGAGACCAACCCCGCTTCACCCCAACCTCCTTTCAAGGAGCTGCAGAGAGCAATGAGGTCTCCCCTTAGCCTCCTCTTCTCCAAATGAGAATTTGTAAAGCAAGGCTGGGGCCGAAACTGGGAAGTGAAATGAGGGAGCTGGGAAAATGTATGAATAGGAAAAAATGAGGAAAAAACTCTTTCAAGAGGCTGTTTTCTGGCAGGCAAAATGAAGATAAGCAGTTATTTAGCTGACTGTATTGAAAACTAAGCTGGGATTTAGCCTGCTAAATGGCCAAAATGGCTTTGAAGGGAAATGTGTAGTTTGCATCCAGATCTTTACCACTGAATTCATTGCCTGGTGAAGCAATGTCTGTGGCTGCATTCATTGTAGTCACAAGGGTCCTTCTCCCTGGCAGCTGGTCCATGTGCTTGTTGTGACTGTCAGAAATCCCAGCTGTGGTTACAGATGTGGATGCAGATGCCCTTCTGCAGTGGGAAGCAGCCGTGCATCGCTCTAAGAGCCTATCTCCAAAGCTTACTTGCTTGAATAATTCTTGCACTGCTTGCAGTGGTACAGGAGAGCAAAGACCCCTGGAGCGTACTGGCTAAGCTCTGCTCTGGCAGAGAGGGTTTTCCTGCAGGCTGCCGATTTCGAGTTGCTCTAACCTTATTTAGAAGGAGGTAGCCTGGGACAGCATTGCTGCTGAGCTTCCATCCTCCTGGAAGGAGCCCAGCTTCCCACGGTGGCTGAATTTGAGTTTGTAAGGAGGCAAGAGAGAGGACTGCAGCAGGCAGCGGTTGGCAGGCGTGTGTTGGACTCCCCTGGCGTCTCTCGGGGTGGCTGCAGAGCTGCAGAGGTGCGTCTGTGGCAGCCGTGGCTGCGCTGAGAGCAGCCTGCGCTCGGCTCTGCCTGCCGGCAGCTCGGGAGAGGGCACTGCGGCTCCAGGGCTCGGCGGCTGCTGGGCGCCGGTGCAGGGCCCGTGCCTCCTCATCCATCAGCGAGCCCATGACAATGTCAAGCTCTACCGTTTCATAAATGTGAACGAAATACAGTTTAACAATCTGATTTCACCCCATCTCCAGTCTGCTCGCAGACATCTTTCCCTTGACAGAGCGCCCGTTGACTCAGAATTCATTTGGTGGGTTGATTTAACAATATGTTTGGTTGGTTTTCCCCTGCAGTGGAGGGGCAGGAGCCCCCTCCCCAGGAGCAGCTCTGTAAATAGTTGTGCTGAGTGACAGATGAGTTGCTCCGTGGTGTTGCACTACGCTGTGATACTGTGATTTATGGTACCTGAATGCTTGATGCCCAGCGCTGCTATGATGCTTTTATTTCTTAGGCAGATGCAGTCCCTGTGCTTTATGCAGGAGCTAGAGGGATGAACAAAGCACCTTCTGAAGGTATTATAACAGCAGTGTCTGCTTGCATATTGAGCAGAAGGAGGACAAGCTATTATTAAATGATTGTAGTGAAGAAGAACATTTCCTTCTGCCCTTAGGCTAATATTAAGAATTCTCAAGGTCAATTGTAAGAGAATATAGAGGAAGACAAGAAGCATAGGTGCTGTCAGTTGTATTTTCTGTTTTCATGTAACTGCAGCCTTAAAATCAGAATTATTTATAGCCATCATGTAGCTCCCTGTGACCCAGCTCCTCTGGTTCGGGAGTGCCTGTTATTTGTGCTCAAAAAGAAGGTGCAAGTCCCTCTCTGAGTCACTCCTTTTTGTGCATGCCAGACAAGGGGAAGTGCCTGAACTTTTTCTTGGCTTCCAATTTTAATTAGAATTTCTCTGCTGCATATGTATTTCGTAGAATCAGAGAGCTGTTTTGGCTGGGAGAGACTCTCAGGTCATTCAGTCCAGCCTTCACCCCAAGACCAGCATGGTCATTGATCTTTTCACAGTACCTGCAGAGTCCTCTAAATGGAGACTGCTCAGATAGAACTGCTCTTGGGCCATTTCTCTTGCACTGATTGGCACAGATCATACTTAGAAACCCTGAATTTGTGTTCAAAGGAAACATCTAGGTGCAAAGATGAGGAATTTGAACTTGAAAGGCAGATTTACTCTTCTGCCAGGCTTGTGTGCTGAAGATAGAAACGGCTGGGGCAGGGCACTCCCTGAGCTGGCAAGTGGGTGATGATGTTCTGCCCACAGTGAAGATGCCTTCTGCCTGAGAGGTGATGCTGTGAGCTTTAGCACCATGCCTGGAGGTTAGATGATGCAGTTTAGCTTTGAGTTTGTTTTCGATTCAGCATCACTGCCATCAGAATCACTGTTAAGTGTTTGACTGTTGAGTCTTGCTTTTGTGCTTGTGAACTTTGCTGCTGGTGGAGGGCAATAGGAAAGACTAATAGCAAATGCTGGGAGAATTCCAGTGAGCAATTTGAAAGGCAAAGAGTCTGTTTGCACTCTCTTTCAGCATTCCTACTCACAGGCTTTAAACAAGGGCTGTTCAGCCTCTCTCCTGTTCATCACTCACAGCAGCAGCAGCATCTCTAAGCTGTCATTCAGCTGTCACTTCACCTGCTTGTGCCTCTGTTTCCCATTTGTGAAGCACATGGAGATGATCACTCTTGTCTACTTCACACCAAGTGCAGGGCTTGATGGAAGCAGAAATGCTGGCCCTGCTGAAAGCAAGGCAAAACCAGCTGGGATTTTATACTAATCTGATCATCTATTTAATTAATTAGTTGTTCATGGAGTCACAGGATGGGTTGGGTTGGAAGGGACATTAAAGATCACCCAGATCCACTCCCCTGCCATAGGCAGGGACACCTCTCACTAGTACAGGTCACTCAGGGCCTCATCCAACCTGGCCTTGAACACCTCCAGGGAGGTTGTGGAGCACAGAATCACCCAATATGATCAAAGATCACATTGAGTGATTCTGTGCTCCACAACCTCCCTGGGCAACCTGTGCCAGTGTCTCACCACCCTCACTGCAAACAACTTCCTCCTAACATCCACTTTCAGTCTTCCTTCTGCCAGTTCAAACCCACGCCTCCTCCTCCTCTCATTACAAGACCTTGTCAATAGTCCCTCCCCAGCTTTCTTGTAGCCCTCTTTCAGGTCTGCCTTTGGATATCTGGTGGGTCTTATGAGTGGCTGTGGAAATGGCAACCTGCATCCATCCACGTGAGAGCCTTGGAGGTTTTATGCTATCTGGGTGTCGTTACCTATTAAACAGAGTTTGCTAATGAGTGGATTTTGAGTGCTGGTGAAACTTTTATCAGTTCAGCTGTGTGAGAGAAGTTGCACAGCCTGTGAAAAATTACTCCTGTGTCCCTTACTCTGCAACTGAAGGGTTCATTTTTGGACATCTGAAAGTTTTCAAACCTTTTAATGAATGAGGCTTGATTTTCAAACAAATCTGAGTCAAGTGAGGCATGGCCTTCACTGGAGCTCCCTTGGGCCAGCTGGTTTGCTTTTGGATGGAATTTTTTACTACTTACCCTGTTTCACAACCAGTTTTGAATAGAAAACTGCAGTCCAGGCAGCTACCTGCCTGTGCTTGTCATGTTTGTGATAAGCAGTTTATCACCTTTGTGATAAGCAGTTTATCTTGTTTGTGATAAGCAGTTGCTGGAAGCTGGAGGTGTGTTGGCTTTTGGCGCTCCCCCCGGCCCTGGCAGGGTGCTCTGGTGTATGCTGAACTGAAGCTACCTACTGAGGCTGCCTCTGCTTTAAAGCCAAGTGTGTGTTGTATGCTTTCCTGAAAACAAATGGATTCCAGAAAAGTACTGAACACAGCCTTAATTGGGGCTTAATTATTGACTTCCTCTTTATTTGTGTGGAGGGCACTATCAAATGTATCATGGTGATGCATTTCCCTGTCTCAGGCTCATAACTCACCAGTCACTTCCAAACAGACAGAGCTTGGTCGCAAGCACATCCCTCCAGGTCCTGTTTTAC